>JAKTTR010000014.1:0-296245 GCA_030581575.1 Teunomyces aglyptinius
TCCAACTCCTCGGACTACAATGACTTCAACCTGGTCTGGATCATTCACTACCACAGTTACCATTGCACCTGCTTCGTCTGGAGATTCGGAAACCGTTGTTATTGAGGTTCCAACACCAGCCACTACGATGACCTCCACCTGGTCTGGATCATTCACTACCACAGTTACCATTCCACCTGCCTCGTCTGGAGATTCGGAAACCGTTGTTATTGAGGTTCCAACACCAGCCACTACGATGACCTCCACCTGGTCTGGATCATTCACTACCACAGTTACCATTCCACCTGCCTCGTCTGGAGATTCGGAAACCGTTGTTATTGAGGTTCCAACACCAGCCACTACGATGACCTCCACCTGGTCTGGATCATTCACTACCACAGTTACCATTCCACCTGCCTCGTCTGAAGATTCGGAAACCGTTGTTATTGAAGTACCTTCTATTTCAAGTTCCATGCCTGCCTCGATTACTTCCGATTTCCCATCCATAACTTTTACTTCAGTTAGTTTGCTGTCGTCGTCAAGTTCATTTATAGCCCCTTGGAATTCAAGTAGATCAGCATCCATTTCTGATTCGTCAAGTTTATTTGGAAGTACTAGTCTTTCAAGTGCAACATTATCATCTGGGTCCTCAACTTTATCATCAAACTCCAAGTTCCCAACCATTACCCCTACATCTGATTCACCACTTCCACCAGATACTTCTTTTGCCTCAACCTTGTCAGTAACCACGACTACGTCACAAGTACAATTTTCATCAGCAACCTCAATTTCTTCAGGATCTTCAGCGACTGTGACAACTCAAATCACATCAATAACAGGCGATTCAGTTTCTTCTTTTAATGGAAATGAAGATGAATCGTTTACTACGTTAGACGACAACAACGCTAAACCTACAACAAATTCCGTGAGTTCAGCGACAAGTGCCGTTCCTTTCAGAAGTTCAGATGCTGATGAAAGTAACAATGAGAGTGCGCCACTGCGTACTTCCTCTCAAAATCACAGTATTCAAACTGGCGATTCACCAGACAATTCAAGGCCTACAACAAATTCCGTGAGTTCAGCGACAAGTGCCGTTCCTTTCAGAAGTTCAGATGCTGATGATAGTAACAATGAGAGTGCGTCACTGCGTACTTCCTCTCAAAATCACAGTATTCAAACTGGCGATTCACCAGACAATTCAAGGCCTACAACTACTTCGTCAATCGCTTTCCAAAGTCAAGGTCAAAACATTCCATCACAAAGCAATAGTTTCGTATCAAGTTTTTCGACTCATACCACCAATTTATCGCATTCGGTAAGCATATATGCCGATGCTGGATTCATTACAGCTCCTTCGTTTTTCATTTTTGTTTTATCATTACTTTCTTCATTGGTTTTATAAACACGATCGGTTTAGTCGTGCTTTCTGCATTCGTTATAATTTTGTTTCTAATTAGTATTTATTTTAGAGTTTATTTTTATTACTTTTTGAAAGTTATCTTTTTGTAGGAAATTAGCACTGATAAACCTAAAAATAATCTTCAGGATGTGGAAACAAGCCATATCAACACAAGCAAGTCATCTGCGAAGCATTAAGATCCGAGAGAAATAATAAAAGACATGATCTGGGTCAGAGGGAACAATTTAAGTCTTTCCAAAGAGTACCTCTAAGCACAACACTCAGAAACTGGAGAGGTTTTGACTGGCTTAACAATAATAAGAATGTGCCCCTGTCATTCAAAATATGCCAACAATTACCACGGATTGCTCAAGCCATTAATAAACAATCTCCGACTATTGGCTTCCGCCTTCCGGCTTACCAACTAAATCGAAGGAGGCATATTCAGCAGTGGTAGGGTTCTCTAAATTACTAGCATTCTAGTTCAATATGATTTGTTATGGGATAGTAGAGGACATTAGCTTGACCATGAAAGTTAGTCTAGTTTCAAACAGATTCATATTATCATACATTTTGAACTCATTAAATTTAACAAAATATCATTCGGAATAAGCCGCTTTGTCAATAAAGTCACCAATTCTTTCAATATAACCATCTGCAAATGACTATAGATTCTTGCCTATGGCATTCATATGTTCATGCGTCAACAAATTCGAGGAACATTTTCAGCTGTTTTGTTCGACGATTGCTAAATAACACAAAGTTAATGGTTGCTACTCAACGAAATCTGATAGAAACGATTACGCAAGAGAGAAGTTAACATCATTAATTTGGCATTATATTCAAAACAATCGAATTATCCGATATAAATATCATGTGCCTTAGTTGGTGATGACTTATTTCGTAGCTCATTGGTTTCATGATGGATTTTTTCCTAATTGAATACTGAAGCGTTAAGTAGCGCTCTGACCAATGTGCAGCAACAATATCAGCTCAGCCTGAGTGAGTGTAATATCTGTGTTTCATTAATGGACTTGAAGTATCGGTGGCACATCTGTAATGTGTTCACAAGTGCAACTTCACTTTATCAGTTATCAAATTCTGGACAACTAAGATTATCAGACTAACTGTACTTTGCTCAACAGATTGTCGCGCGAAGGCTTTCCATATTCATATTCCACGTGGACAGCAGTTCGCCTCATTTTCTCTCAAACTAAATTATCAGCATCTTCAAAAACCATCCGACAGGCCAGCAAAGTTTGATCTGATAATCAACAAGCAGCATTTCCAGTATCCACCTGATTTCCACCCCTTCCGGAATTTTGCAATAAATTTTTCGGTTGTATCCTGTATGTCAATGGGTCACATACTTCACGTGTCTATTACCAGTTGCTTAGGTCAGCCGAACAACAACACTTTAATATTAAAGCGCGTAAAATCGCAATGCTGACACCAATGCCCATGACAGCGATGTTGCTGGTCAATAGCATCCTTATTCTATCGCTACAGTAGTATTTAACTATGAGTCACAGAGACCTATTTGTATGCACAATAAAATGCAACAGGTACTTCCTATTTGACTCTTACAGCATTTTTTTGAAAGCTTGAAATATTCGTGGTACCCACATGTAGCTGTTGATTTACTATGGCTGCCCTAAAGCCCCAAAAAGCCCCAAAAGCCACTGCCAGACCCCAATATTTGGAAATTGTCCAGTGTTAGACAAAGTCTTGCATTATGAATTTTGCAAAGCCCTTACACGTCTCATCTCCTCGTTAATGGAATACCTACATACAGGTATTTGCATTTTGTGTGTCCAATAAACTTCTAGGTACAAAGTCGGTGCATGTGCGCGTCCATAGAACTTATTTTTGTAAACAGACAATGATTTTTAATTCGACTAAAAGTCATGCTTGCTCTGTATTATTTTTCCATACATAGGCTTTTCTTTTTACCATCTTTTGTATGGACGTATAAATTCTAAGAGTAGTGTTCATATGTTTATTAGTGCAATCAGTTCCTGAATTATCACAATAAATAGAGTTTAGAATTTAGATTGATTGATAGTCTTAAATTTATGAATCTAAAGTATTTCAACATGTCAATGTTTGACAAAAATATCTGCAGGGTCTTATCAATGAGAAATCATAAGATTAACTGGTCACGGGATAACTAATAGTGTAAAAATTAGAAGAAATCTTCGACTTAATTCCACGAGGTTAGTATTGCCCGAGGTCATTTGTCAAAAATGGCAATAACTTAATTCATGGGCATTTACACTGTTTAGTGGCATACAATTGGAGGTTGCAACATAATATACATAATCATCATAAATATATAGATAGGTCTTCTGTCTCTACACCTTGACGTTAGAGGCAGCAAATTTGATAGCTGGCGAGATAATGCACGACGAAGAAGTCATTCCTCCAACAATTGGCACCGATTGACATCCAATGTCTTGCTTAGGCTTGTCTGTAGTAGGGCCAAAGTCAACAAAATCCTTCCTTTCGTTGAGGGCAATTTTTATGACGGCTTCCATCATAACAAAGTATGCTTTATATTTCCTTGCAATATCTTGATGAAGACCTTGAATGTCTGATGTAATAGTATCTCCCAATCTGAAAAGAATACATGATGCAATGACTTCGCCATCAACTTTGAGAAAAAGTAGCGAGCGCAGATGCTTCTGGTTAGCTACTCTTCCAAGTGATTGGATAAAACGTGTGTCTGGATTTGCCAAGTAAGACGTGTATCCGTTTTCTTCGTGAGCGAGGGCAATATTTTTCCATAACGACATTGCCATATCACACAGCTCATCTGAAAAACTCCAATCTTCAATAACTTCTCCTCCAGCAGCATAAAACGATTCTGATTGTATTCTATATTTCACTGCTCTGAAGTAATCTGTTGCTGTACGTTTTTTATGCGGCCTAAGATCAATTATATTAGTTGGTGGAATTCTTGCACTTGTCCAGCCAGCAAATGGGATAGCTTTCGAAGAAGAATCTCCGACGTATGCGGGGTCTATCAAAACAGTGCTTCTTTGTGACTTTGGGAGTTTTGCATTCCATCTGCTAACAGCACGCGAAACAGCAGCGCTCCTTGCAACAGGGTGCTTTGTAGACGAACAATAGAAGGTGGATCTGCGGAAAGGCCAATGGAAACCTAGTAAGCCCAAGTTTATGCAAAGAAATTTATTTTTTGATTTTTTTCCAAAATGCCTGGTAAGGAAGCATCCAAATCTGTTTGTAAGGGAGCTTGTTATCTCATAGTTTCTCACCTGTGTTATAAAAATAAGAGCTTCGGTAGACATCAATTTTTTGTAGAATCGTTTTTCTTCTTCAAAATCTGTTTCGGTTTTGATTTCAGTCAATGGGAATGAAACAGAGTTCTTTCCATTTTTCTTTGCTTGAGTTTTCTTCGCTAATCTTTTCCTTTGGTTCTTAGACATAGGCTTAACCAAGCTCAATATTTCTTCAGATTTACTTGATTCGTCATCTTGTAAGAAAATATTCAGTTCTTCATCCAAATATTTCCAGCTCTTATTGTTTTCGTAGGTCATTTCAAATTCTTGAGGGTTGTTTTCAGGAGGCTTATAGACTCTCAAGACTGTAAATTCTACGTTCTCCAAAATGGAATGACAATAGGCCTCCATGAGGGAAATGATATCTTCCCCACTAACTCCGGGGTTTGCCTTTGAATTGGAGCTGATAAGTTTGGCGTAGGCTTCTTTCTGGATAAGGGTAAGGTCTGTGATATCAACTTCTTCAACCAAGAGTTCTGGTGAAGGGAAAGAACACACAAATGTGGCACTTATTAATGCAGCAATATCAACCACAAAGGAAATGATGTACAAAATGGCTAATTCGCTGAAAAAATGATAGGCGTCTCTAGCTGCAATATGAAGGGCAATGACCAGCTTAATTATCTCAAGGACAAGAAGGAAGGTGTAGCAGCAATAAATCAAAACCTTAAGTTTCAGTATGATTTTAGATAAACGATTCAGGTCTCTCAAAACAATAATAAATGTCAAACCCAAAAATGTTCCAGCAATATCCAAACTATCCACCAAAATAAAGTAGAAAAGAGCCTTAGAGTATTTCCCACTATCCTTGACGTTATAGATGCATGCATAGATCTTGACAACTCCCAAGACAAAACCTAAGCCCTGAGTTAGGCAAAAAAACAGGGTTGAAAATTTTCCTTTTAAGGCCCAGCAACTAGTAATCACAAACAAGTCACACAACACAGAGAAAACTTGGAGTATGAGAAGAGATATTCTCTGGGCAAAATTGAAGTTAACTTCACTCACAAGGGTTTTGCCTAAATTTAAGGGGTCGCTCATTCCACCCAGCACCGTGGAAACGACCTTGGCAATAACCACTCCAAGTAAGACTTCCCAGAGCAAATTTTGCCAGATCGAGTAGAATAGCTGCAACTGGTCGGGGTCGCCAACACAGGGTCCATAAATATCTTTCGTGACCTGAGTTGCAAGGATAACGATTTCCACAATAACCACGAGGACATTCTGGTTGATAAAGGTGATTCTTTTGTGGGGTAACGTATAAAACACAATGGTTAAGATGACATTGAGCAAGAGGGCGTATCCTATAACAGCGTAAGGGGATTTTGCCCACCGAGCATACTTGCGTATCTTAGGGTTGTCCCTGAAGTTCTGATAGGAATCTCGACCAGCCCGTTCTAGCCGTTGAAAAGTAGTCATTGCGAGCTATTGTGAGATGAGGGTGCAAAATGGTACACCCAAGGCAGAACAAAGCTCGAGATCAAAGAATTGCAAAACACGACGTGAAGAAACAAGTATATAAATAACACTGGTAATGAAAATGTTGTAAAGTAGGAACTAAGTTAACCTGTAATTGTTACTCTGTTTCCCTGTTATTCCGCAAGCGTGCCGCAAAAAAAAAAAAAAAAGACAAAAACGGATGTCAAATGCAACTCAATTCTGCATATTTTTTAAAAAATACTAATAATAGATACAACACACCCTGACGCGGGACAAGGGAAGACAAAGTGGGAGAAGGCGCAGTGATCAAAATTACGCAATTAGTCAGCGCTAATCCATTCTACCCGATCGGATCGTTTATATACGACGGGCACGCCAAGAAGTCCACGGATAGTCAGGGAACTTTTTTACTATTAGTGAACAATGTTTCATGATGTTCCTGAGAAGTACCTCACGGAAATAGAGGAAGATGTCGTGTCTTCTGAAGAATCAGAAGATGACTTTCAATTCGACGAAATGCTTCCTGATATTGTATACGCGTCTGAGGCAAAAAACCGTGAGTTTCACCGCTATTTTCCCAGTTTTGACGCCGATGTCGCTTTGGTAGATCTGTACAGCTGTGCCTTAGTCAAAGAAGTACCTGTTCAAGGTAAGCTCTATCTTACGATGAAGAGCATTTGTTTCTATTCTAATGCATTGGGTCGCGTGATAAGTAAGGTCATCCCCTTAAATGACTTAATCAAGGTGGAAAAAAAGTCCACCGTGGGCCTTTTCCCTAATGGTATCGTGGTGCGTACCTTGGGAAATGTATTCTTATTCCTGACATTCTATTATCGTGATGCGACGTACGACTTGATCTACCGTTTGTACTACGAGTCAGTCATTCGACATAGCTTTGATACTCCAGCTAATGTTTCGGAACCAAAACAACAGCTTGAAAATCCTGAGTTACCGGACAATACTTACTTTGGCTTACATTTTGAAGGACCCAGGACGCACGCTCCCACAGACTTTTCCCGAGCCGAGAATCTTACTACACTCTGCGACCATGACATAGACGCACCTTTAGGTGTTGTATTTGAGATATTGTTTGGTTCCAACACCTCGTTCTACATTGATATATTGAAGCAACAGAAGAATTATGATATCCTGGAATCAACAATTACAGGACTCTCCTTAGAGGCCAAAGTACGTGAATACAGCTACATTAAACCACTTTCAGGCGCAGTAGGACCCAAAAAAACCACATGCATTATCAGGGAGGAACTTGTCAGTCACGATCTTAATCAGCTGGTTCTGGTTCAGCAGCTGACACGAACTCCTGATGTACCCAGTGGCAATTCGTTCCAGATCAAAACGGTGATTGGTTTACACTGGGGCGAGACAAACCAAACTCGGATCACAGTTGCCACTAATCTTGAATGGAGCAGTAAATCATGGCTACGAGCAGCTATCGAAAAGGGAAGTATCAATGGCCAGAAGGATTCAATTCAACAGTCAATCCGCAGCATCAACAACATCATCAACTCACATAGAAATCGCTACAGCACACCCAAGACTGTTACAACACAGACAAGTACAGCACCGGTTACAAATATATCCGATACGGTTGAGAAAGTACCAGTATCCGTGGAAACGGAGTTGTCATGGCAGAAGGTTTTACAGTTTGTATACAAGGAAATCCCTGTTCTGATTCCCCAACTCCAGCCAGAGCAGGCGGTTGTGCTTTTGTTTGTGGCAAGCAATATACTTTTACTCCTATTTTTGGTGGCGTTATATTCGTCAATCGCTTACGTTTGCAGGGGAACATATGCTATTTTTTACCCCCCTACTCTAAGCCCATTTGATACGGTTCAGATTAACAACCAGTTATATCGACTTGTAACAATATAGTTTAAAAGAATGTGAGTGGGGCAAGTTCACTACACTTGCCCAGAACAAGTCCATCGTGGTAGTTTATCTATTTTTAGCGTATCCAAAAATACTTTTATCTTAATTCCTATCTTAGACGATGGGGTCTTTTTTCCATTCACAACTTTTCATGAAACGCAGGATTGGCAAAAACTTTTGTAAAAAATAATCTTACGGGGTAAGGATCTGCAATCAATTTATACGAATAGGTTACTATTAATACTCACAATGGACAACTTTAAATTTGACAAGAAGAACGAACGCCGCATGTTTCACTAACAAAATACTATCAATAGACAACTGTGACTCGAAGAAACCAAAGACAACAATACAGCATCGTTGTAAAAACACGAGATTCTTATGTACCAGGCAAACACAAACTGTCCCCACGTTTCAGAATATGGTGATACGATGACTAATTTGTTAAAATTGTATTATTTAGAGAACATGATTACCAATTTATCAATTGGTTATTCAACTGGTTGTTCAAAGATATCTAACAAAACCAATATTACAAGTTTTTATCGTAATGGATTTTTATTATTACAATACGCATTTTGCGTTATCTCCCACATATACACATACATACGATTCGTTTAGCACCTATTTTTAAAGATTTCATGAATTCCCTTTTTTTGTAATTTAATTTGAAGATGATGGATTTTGAAGCTGCCATAAACGTACTTGTAATACAACAATGAACAATTAACTAGCTTACTCTCTGGATATCTATCCAGTGCTTCCCAGAACATTAAGGTTCGTAAGGGGATTGGTTTGAGCCATGCTCAGAATTGTTAATTACGTACCAATTAGGAAATTAAATCAAAATGTGACTTCTAACCATAGCTAAACTTGCATTAGTTTTGCGTATGACTGGAATACACAAAATAATATAACATTGTCAATCGTGAACAAATTCAGGAGGAAGATACTTCATTATGGTAACAACTAATCGTCGTTTATTACAAAATTTGCATAACCTTTTTTATCTAAAATTGAAACTAATTAATACTAATCCTTCGAATTTAATCCATTCTACATTTTTCAAAATTACACATCTAAATAACTGAAAAATTGTATGCCTTTTTCTGAGACGCTGGAATCACAATACATACAACAATTATCCAATAAAGATTAATTTTAAAAGATCATTTGTTAATTAAAAAAGCAATCACCTGTTATTTATCCCAATTATATATTTGATTGTACATAAATCATACTCGTTCTTCAGAAGCCTTCATCTCAGACGCAAAACCCGAATGGTGAGCCATTTCCTCGGTTGAAGGAGGAACCCAGTTTGGAGAAGACCAAGCTTTAGTGTCGGAAGCATACAACTCATCCACTTCTTCCAAAGTCAAACCCTTTGTTTCGTAAACAAAAAAGAAGACGAAAAAGTAGGAAAAAATCAAGCAACCGGTAAACACAAAGCCGTAGTAGAAATGTATGTGATTGGTAATAAATGGGGTGAAGAAAGAAATAAGGAAACCCCACATCCAGTTACCGGCAGATGCAATACCCATAGCTTTGCTTCTGATACGAAGAGGATATATTTCCGAGATTATTGAGTATACCCCTCCTGCCCAAGTCGAAGCGAAAAAGAGAATATATAAGGTCGTGATAAAAATCAAAGCATTACCAGTTGGATGGTTCGTAGGACCGTCATATCCATCTTGGTATAAGTTAACAGAACCCAAAACGGAATAGATGATAAAGCACACCGACATGGCAGCGGAGCCTGCCAACAAACAGTGTCTTCTTCCAAATCTATCGATGGCCCAAATTCCAACAAAGGTAGAGGCAAAGTTCACAACACCCAAAATGATTGAGGTCTCAAAAGAATCATCCAAGCCGACAGCTCGGAAAATGGTTGTCCCGTAGTAGAAAAAATAATTATCACCAGTCAATTGTTGCAAACATTGCAACATAAAACCAACAAACACTCTGTTCAAAATCTTAGGCTTACCAACAATTAACTGACTCCAGGAAGCAGAACCTGCTAACCGTTCCCGGTCAATACCTGCTTGAATCAAGTCAACTTCAATGTAGACTGCAGAATCTTCAACCGGTAATTTGTTAGAGATTGCAATAGATTTTTTGGCTTGTTCAATTTTGTTCTTTTCAATCAAGTAACGGGGAGATTCTGGCATCATCAACATTCCAGAGATCATAAGTAGAGCCCAAGCAAAACACAAACCCAAAGGAATTCTCCATTGTCTAGAGTCTGGGTAAGTTTTTGTACCGTATGTTGTACAATATCCCAAAAAGATACCCAAGGTAATGTTTAATTGAAAGCAGCAAACCAAAGTTCCTCTAATTTGTTTTGGAGAAGTTTCACCAATGAAAAGAGGTGATAAAACCGAGAGACAACCAACAGCTACTCCAGCAACGGCACGGCCAATAACAATTTGGTACCATTTAGACGAGGACGAAATTTGTATAATAATTCCAACAACGTAGATCACCATTGCTGACATTATACCATGACGACGTCCATACATGTCTCCAATTTTAGATAAAAAGATAGCACCAATAGCACAACCAATGTTAAAGATACCAACAATAAGACCTGTTCTGACGTTGGACAAATAGTATCCCGAGCCATCTCCGGCCATCTGGCCAAATCTGTCCTTGTAATCGGTCATATTGACAAACCCTGAAATGGTACCGGTGTCAAAACCAAAGACAAACCCACCAAACGCCACCAACAAGCAAAACGTTGAGATCCCAATATAATCCTTAAAGGATTTTTCTGGCATATGCTGTGCTTCGGAAATGTCTGGCTGATTATCTGTAGATCCGAGTTTGGCCTTATTCTCAGGTATGAAAGAAGCATTTGCAGTTAGATTGTTTGTGTCTAGAGAGGGTTGATCTGACATATTTAGTAAATGAATTCAAAGTTATTTGGCTACGAGAGTTGCTTTCAGATATATATAGCTGAGTAATTACTCACATATATGGGTCTTCCCACCACAAATCGGCCATTGACGTATTATGATCCTTTCTTCGAATAGGCTTGCTACAAGTCAGTACCTAAAGAAAAGAATACGCACCAGTGCTGCAACACTCAAATGAAACGCAGGAATAAAATCCAGAATCGGTGACACCTTGCATCATCGATCAGATTTAAAGAATAGCGTTGGAACTAGTTCCTATGGTTTTTAGATGTATTTTGCAGGAATGAGATAATCTAAAATTTCTAAGCAGCAAGTTTGGTTATCAAGTAGTCAGAAGTTTCGATGCCTTTTTCAAAAAAGAAACCCCTTACTTCTTTCCTAAGAAATCCTTGTCACGATCAAGGCAGAGAGAAGCGTCAAAGGTTTGTTGTGAACACAAGCTTCGGAAAAAAGTTCTACCGGAATCGTGTATATCCCAGCAAATCCCATTCTACGGTGAAAAAAGATGCCCTGGGATAAAACAGGATCCTTCCGAGACAATAAAGTCATACATGTCTATGTAAAACCAAGAAAAAAGAGACGTCAGACAACTGTCAAAAAAGTGTACTGATTGAGAAGTTCTCCGAGATAGATTTTCGGAGCGCCATTGTTCTAGAGTCCAGCCTGGATAGAAACCCGGTCAAAAACCCCTGATAATTTTGCGCAACTGATGACACGAGGTGTGATATAAGAGTCTAGGTCGTTGATAACACAAAGTGACGACCAAAGTCAAACGTCACCGCAACATGTTTTGTGTTGGCGTGGTACTCCACACGCAGACAATTGGTTTCCTGCACATCCCCAGGTTTTTCTCGCCCACAACTTATCACCAAGAATTATCTCCGCTAGTATGACCCAGACGTCACCTATGACTGGCGACAGTGTGCTTGAGCATGGCGATGGTTCTAATAAGATCTTTGGCATGGAGAACTTTGGAAACACATGTTACTGTAACTCCATTCTCCAGTGTCTTTACAATACGCACGCGTTCCGCGAACACCTTCTCCAACACAACCACACGCAGCACAACCCCAAGTTGGTGGTAACCGGCGTCAAACCACATGTTTTTACCTCCAAGTACGAACAGTTGGTTGCACGCAAGCTCAAGGAACAGAAGAGCAACTCCACCGGGTCTACAGGAACCGACAAATCTCGCAAGGGTCTGATCTTTGGGCTTAAGTTCAACTCGGGCAGTGGCACAAGCTCGAGTGTCCATTCGATAGAGGAGAAGAGACCAGGATACGTCAAAGAAGCACGTTTTTGCGATGCATTGCTGGTAGAACAGCGTGCCCGTATCGACGCTAGCCCCGACTTCCAACAGATCAATATCATGATAACTCGGCCCACAACAGCCAACCAGCTGGTAGAAACCGTATACAACGACTACTCACAGAGTCTGTCAATGCTTTTGAACGAGCAGCCCGAGAAAATGGTCCAGGAAGGTGCCATTGGCTCGACTTCGTCAGCCATCATTGTGGGAATCCCTCATCCAGAACCTTTTTTGACGGTCCCCATCAACCCATTCAATGCCAATCCATCATCTGATCAACGCAAAAGATCAGCATTAATCAATGGTCCCATTATTAATTTGGATACGCTGTTACAGTTACCCAGTGAACAGTCCGACGATCTGGCGTTGTTGTATGCGCTCAGAGACGTATTTGAGTCTATGGCCGAAAATAAGTCCACCATCGGGGTCGTAAGTCCCTCATACTTTATAAACAAGCTCAAGGAAAAGAACTACCTTTTCCGCCAAAACAACATGCATCACGATGCCCACGAATTCTTCAATTATCTCATCAACGAGATCATGGAGACGGTCTCTCGCGAGTGTGAGCCAAGCAACAACTGGTGCAACGACATTTTTCAAGGATTAATCACCAACGAAACTAAATGTTTGACATGTGAGACGGTAACAGCAAAGAACGAGCAGTTCTTGGATCTAATGGTGGATATTCCACGTGGAGAAGGGGCCAATTCCCTTTCACATTCGCTCAATAACTTCTCCAAGCTGGAAGTGTTAACAAACCAGAATAAATTCTATTGTAACACTTGTTCTTCGCTACAGGAGGCGGTCAAGACGATCAAAGTTAAGAAATTGCCCGAGGTGCTAGTAATAAACTTCAAGCGATTCAAGTACGACGAAGGAGTGGGAAAGATGGTCAAGCTCTTTGATTCCATCAGCTACCCGTTCAATCTCCGTCTTTTTAACACCACCGATGACGACGATGCCAAGTTCTCGTTATATGAATTGTACGGATTGGTTATCCATATTGGCGGTGGACCGATGCATGGACACTACGTTTCTATTTGTAAAGTGAAGGCTGGCTTGTGGCTTTTGTTTGATGATGAAACGGTTGAGCTTGTGGAGGACTCGTATGTCATGCGGTTCTTTGGTAACGGACCCGGTCTCGCTTCAGCGTACATCTTGTTCTATTCAAAGTCCAAGACCGACGAGAGTAATCTTGGCTACAATATCGATTCTGTTTATGCTGGAGGTGACTTCCAGAAAGCCGAGCTGTTGCCGCAATACGAACCGACTCCTAAGAAGGCTTCTGTACCGGATTTGGACGAGGAACCCGAAGTTCAATCAGAAACGTCATCCATTTCTTCATTTACGGGAACTACGCCCGGTGCTGCTACTGTTCAAGCGCTGTCAGAGCCACTCGCAAAGAAAACAAGTATTTTCAAGACATTCAAGTTTGATGGCCTGAAGGATGATTCTGTATCGCGAAGCAATAGTGTTAAAGAGAAGAAAACGTGGGTTGGTGGGCTTAAAAAGAAGACTGAACTGGGTTCCGAACGCAAGTCGAGTATCAGTAGCGCATCTTCGGGCGAGAAACGGAAATCAATCTTTGGATTCAAGCGTAAGTGATGATCTGACGTAACGCGGCCGAGTATTGTCGCGCATTTTTTCTATTGTGGGGAGTGCGAAAGAATGATGAATCATAATATTTTTTCCGGGTGGCCACGTGATATAACATAATCTGTGTCATACTGGGAATTCATGGATTGATGAAGATGAGTGGATTATTAATAAGCAACACAGTATAAGAGGTCAAGCCACTGCCCTGCTCAAATCCGATTGACAATTATATTCCAGCAAAGTCTTTTGTGACACAAACTATTATTCCATTACCTGCTTCTTCCATCTTCATTTTCAATTTACCTCCAACATGACAGTCTCATCGCTTTCTCCTACATTAAAAACCACCAGCACATCCGCATTGATCACCGTGGCAGCGGGTTGTTTCTGGGGTGTTGAACATGTCTTTAAGAAACAGTTCAAGGACCGTGGGATTGTTGATATCGTTGTGGGCTATGCCAACGGAAACTCGACTGTCGATAGTGTCACTTACGAAAAGGTGTGCACTGGACGCACCAACTATGTTGAAGCAGTACAAATCGCTTACGAGCCACTGAAGATCTCGACAACAGATCTCTTGGATCTCTTTTGGAGAATGCACGATCCAACTACATTGAACTCACAAGGCCCTGACCAGGGCACGCAGTACAGATCAGCGGTCTTGACCCACTCAGAAGAACAAACCAAAATTGCCACAGAATTGAAGCAAAAGTTCCAGACTACATGGTACCCCAACCACAAGATCCAGACATTGATTGAACCCATTGATAGCTGGTATGATGCAGAAGCCTACCATCAGGCATACTTGGACAAGAACCCTGGCGGATACGAGTGCCCTTCCCACTTTATTAGAACAGCACCAAAGGTTTAAGGCAACAACCTAATGGTCAATAGGCATTTAAAATCAAATATACATCTATTCATGGCATAGTCGTAATTGTAGGAAGCATAATAGATCACGTGTTAAGTATTATTTTTCAACATGTAATACGAAAAAAAAAAGAATTACACTTTATCAAAACACGTCTGAATTTATTCATCACCACTAATGTCTCTTTGGGTCGATAAGTATCGTCCACGGACACTTTCCCAATTGTCATATCATGATAAAATTACCCAGAACCTCACTGCACTTGCAAAATCGGGCGACTTTCCTCATCTTCTCATCTATGGACCCAGTGGTGCTGGGAAGAAAACTCGGATCTACTCGACTTTGAGCGAGATCTTTGGACCTCAAGTGGAAAAGCTCAAGATTGACGTCAAGACTTTTGTGACACCATCCAATAGAAAACTCGAATTCAACGTGTTAAGTTCACCATATCATTTGGAGATTACACCGTCGGATATGGGTAACAATGACAGAGTCGTGATTCAGGACTTATTGAAAGAAGTTGCTTCGACAGAACAGGTAGATTTTAGCAACAGCAGCAACAACAAGAGGCATCGGTTCAAAATTGTAGTTATTAATGAAGCCGATTCGATGAGTCGTGATGCACAGGCTGCGTTGAGAAGAACGATGGAGAAGAACTCGCTGAATATCCGGTTGATTATGGCATGCAACTCGATATCCAACATTATTTCACCTATAAAATCCCGTACTCTCTTGGTACGGATCCCTAGTCCCAGTGTTGGTGAGATTACAGATATATTAAAAACTGTGGCCGTGAAGGAATCAATCAAGTTCAGCTCCAACAACGATGATGAAGTGCAGAAGTTCTTAGAAAAAGTGGCCCAGAATTCAAACAGAAACTTGAGAAAAGCATTGCTTTCGTTTGAAACGGTAGCAATGCAAAATGAAACGATCCAACTTAACAGTAATCTTTCTCTTCTTGTGTTGGACTGGGAAACAATAATTGCCAACTTGGCCCAAACTATAAACAAAAACAGAAACGTTGCAACATTGGCCAAAATTAGAGTTGTTTTCTACGAGTTGTTGGCACATTGTATTCCACCAAGAACTATTCTTAAAACATTATTGTTTAACTTGCTCCAAATTATTAGTGGATCGGCAATTGGTGAGGTTGCCGAACTTGCTTCTGTATTTGACGAAAGATTGAGTTTAGGTCAAAAAAGCATCTTTCATCTAGAAGGTTTCGTGGCAAAGACCATGGTTGTTTTAGAGAAGCAATAAAGCATTTTCTACGAAAGCCATTCATGCCTAAATTTTTCTACTTTCGTGAACATTTTAATAAACATACACCATGAGAGGAAGGAAATACAGATACACCTATGACCTGAAAGCCCCGATTCTTCACGGAAAGCTTTAAATGTTACGGGTGCAATACTAGTAAATTACCTTAAATATTAGCATTGATGACATAATCATTACATAAGGCAATTATATTGGCCTTGTATTTCACAATCAAACTTGAGCTCCTCACTTATCATCGATGGATTATATAAAGAAAGCCATATGGGGCCCAGACCCCAAAGAACAAGCAAGTCCAAGAATCTGATATCTTAAGATAATTACTAACATTAGATGCGCAAAATCAATCAGCTTCTTCGCAAGAACAAGCGTGAACTAGATAAGTCAATTAACCAACTACAGACTCTCAAGAAGAAAACCGAGACTCTTATCCGCAAAGCTGCCAAAGAAAAAGATATCAAGACAGCTAAGCTTTATGCAAAGGAAATTATCAATATTAATCGCCAATACAACAAGTTGTACACATCGAAGACGAGAATTGACTCCATCAACATGGCTATTAATGAGCAGTGGCAGATGAACAAACTTACGCAATCGCTCCATGCACTGACGGCAGTAATGAAGGACGTCAATCTGTTGATACATATTGGCGTGGTGCTGGGAACCATGCAAGAGCTCTCTAAAGAGTTGACCAAGGCAGGTATCATCAACGAGATGATGGACGATATGGTAGATTTGGATTACGAAGAGGACGAAGAATTGGAGTCCGAGTCACAAGAAGAAGTCAATAAGATTATCGCCAGCTTGACGGAAGATAAATTCTCTAAAATTAGTGCCGATGTGCCGGTTGATGACTTACCACAGGAAGCAGAACCAGAAGTTGCTATCCATGACGAAGAAGATCAGCAGGCTCTTGATGAAATGAGAAATCGCTTGAAAGCTTTACAGGAATAAGCACCAAATTGTGTATTAATAGAGCAAATCAAATACTTTTAGAGAAGGGCCATAAAACTACCACCGACTAACATTAACCAATCAATATAGACTGTGGGAGTTCCATGGTTTGACTTTGGCTTATCAAAGAAACTGGTGAAATTTGGTCTATCAGATGGGTCAGTGCTCAGTGTAGTGGCCGTAGTGGAGGTGGTAGTTGTGATGCTTAATGAAGTAGGTGTGGTTTCTTCGGATGTATGCGTAGATTTTGTAGTTGATTTTTTCAACGACTCCAAGGAAGTACTACTAGATGTTTCAGTAAGTTGAGTAGTTGTGCTGTTTGTACCTTCATTTATCTGCAAATACAAATTCTGTCTTTCAGGTGAAGAAGGTGTTAATAAATATGAAGCTGGGATCTGTATCTTGTTTTTGCCTAAACTCATGTCGTCTTGAAAAGACATGTTACAAAACTTCTTACTTGAATTACCACCAGACTTGCAACTATTCTTCTTCTTGCTGTTCTTTTTATTGGCAGATGTCTTCTTGCTCTTTGAGGATTTAGGGCTTTTTTTAGTACTTTTCTGGGGTTTTGCTGGTTCACAATCCAGATCGCTTTCGTTGTCACTTTCTGAGTCACAGTCCAGTTCTTCCTCAGTGTCGCATCCTGAATCACAAGTTTGACATTTGACCTGATCATTGCTTCCCGTACTTTTATCGACTCCAGTATCGAAAAACAAGCCTGCCGTCATATGCAATCCCTTTTTAAAGCTATTTCCAGGACTTCCTGTAGGTTTAGCTCCAGCAGCAAAAAAGGTAGCATTTAAACCTGCCAAAGAATCAACAAGTTTGATCTTGGTTGGCAGTTCATTGTCATCTTCATTTAAGACAACCTCTGCAATTTGTATGCCACCTTCTTGCATGAACTTTTCAAAATCAGTAAATACCCCAAGTCCCGTGTGAGTTGTTTTCTTCTTTTTCTGGTTAGCCTTTCTGCTCTTCTTCTCTTGTAATTTCTTCTTGAACATCAACATATTAACATTCTCGTCATCAATAATCGTGGTTTCAACGACATTGGGCACTGTAGTTGAAGGCAGCTGTTTGCTAATATCAAGAGAAAGGGCAGAACAGACAGCAGAGCTCAGGGCTAACGCAAGTAATACCTTAAGCGCTAACATGAAGTAGTTCGTAATAGTTGCAAAAAGAATTCGCAGCCCTAATCGTATTTGTACCCATGATTTCTGCATACAACATTCTTGTCCGTTTTAGGAAATATATTGCTATTTATGTTACAATGAAAGAAAACCATGTCCTAAATACAAACGTCAATGGACCTGAAGTCTCCAGCAAGAAAAATGCGTTGCTAGTGCCTTTTGACTATTTTGTCTTTATCAAAGTTTTAAATAAAGAGGATCGGTCGAGTCAATCTTACAGGAATCTATGATCGCTGTCGACACATCTTCCACCTCACTCAATACTTTCTTCTTTTCGATGCTGGTGTATTGATAAGGGTACGTTTTTTGTTCTGACGAAGTTGTAACTTCTAGTTCTTCATCTTGTGCATTTTGTGCCTGCAAAGTATTGGATACTTGATATGAGACGTTTGGTACGGTTGTAGATGTGCTGGTGTTGTTTAAAAATGACGATACATCAATCAAGTTGTCAGATAAGTCATTGACGATGATATTGAGCTCGCTCTGTCTCTTTTGAAGCTTCATCTCTTCTTCTTGTTCAATGTTGGAGTATTGGTTGTGGTCGCCTCTCAATAGCGAGGTGTTTTCGTTATCTTCATGCTCGTTATCCGCAAGGAGGCACGATAAACACGCTCCCATTTTCTAAATAATCGTTTATGAATTCAAAATGCGTTATGGGATCATCTTTATTCTTATCTCGGAAGATAGTCGTGTGCATACCAGCCAGCATAACGAGGTGGTTCTCGATCACAAAGTACGAAATGTTTTTGTTTTACACATTTCTGGTATACTTTTCAGGTTGGAGTAAGATCTCCCCCTCCAAAATCACCCTACACTTGGAAGATGAAAGATCAAACATATTCCTTAGTAGAAACGGCGCCGTTTAGGATCGTCTAAAACCCCGCAACGAGGCGATTTGTCAGCCACAATATTATTAAATGACAGATTATTGTTAATGAGGGGAACCAATTCGTTATCTACAGGATGGAATTTTGCAACTACTATAATGGTTACCATTCAATGAAAGATATTCATCCTGTAATGTTGTTTCGTCTTCCTCTAGAGCTCCAACAACTAACGCTCTCTTACCTCACTCCATGTGAGCTTGACTCGTTGTTTGAGCTCGAGATGCTTCCAGGGCATATTCCCGATCCATACACCAAAGTGAGAAACATGGCTCTCTACCATTACTTCACAGGTCGCTCCATTGCTGTAAGCAACGCAGATTCATGTGAAACCATAACACTTTCACTGAATATCCTTCACTACTTGATCAAGAACAAGATTGTGATCCATCCCAAAGAGATCACCCTTATGATCCATAACAAGAGTTTAATCGATCTTGATATGATTCAGTACCTTCAGTACCTTAAACTTTACGTCGCAACACTCAACGTCTACTTAATTCTTGATGTTAACTGCCCCACTAAGAACCAGGGCCTAATCAACACCATATTTGCTAGCATGAAGGCACAGAACTATAGAATCAACCGGTTGAACATTGGTTATAGTGGACTCGGGAAGGGAAAGGCGAACATAAGTGCAAATGAGCTTAATAAGACTTATTACAACTTTGATATCCAAGTCGAAAACCTTCAGCTACACCTCTTTGATTCACAGGGTTTGGTGAACCATTTGAACCGACATTCTCAGTGTTTCCTATGTGATAATTTGAGACGCCTTGATCTTTCATATAACAGTCTTACTGATTTATCACTGATCAAGTTTCCAACAGGGTTAACGTACTTGAATCTTTCGAATAATAACCTTACATACTTGACAAATGCCACCTTCAAATGGCATCAACTCACCAACCTCGAGACACTTGATATTTCCAATAACAATCTTTTACACATTGACCTTAGAGCTCGTGGTGAAGCCACCTATTCGTTAAAACTGATCAATTTGTCAGGCAATAACCTTATAAATCTCGGGTTTTTGCAGGCAAAATTATTTGAATATGTCGAGGAGATTGATTTGTCCCATAACCTAATTTCAAGCTTGTCCCGATTCCCTAATTATTTAAAGAAACTCAACTTATCAAGTAATTACTTGAATTCATTTTTCGTCCAACTAAACGAAAGAATCTTTCCCCCGACTTTAGAGGAGCTCGATATTTCTTGGTGCAAGGTAAACTTTGGAGGAACAGAAACACATTCAGCTATCGAGTTGCTCTTGGAGACTCAAAATTTGAACCGGTTTCATATGTTGAAATTGGCAGGAAACGGCAGAGATGACCGTTGCGTATTTAGACTTAGATAGATATAGATATACATTATTCAAATAAGACCATCACTTCCCAAAATGGCAATCGTCATCCCCCTGCCCCCCACTATTTTTCGCAACCCATCAGTAATCAAAATACCCCCTTCCCAAAGTCATGTCAAAAGCATTATGTTGTCAAGCATTTGAGGCATTGGTGATTAGACTCAATCCTGAATTGAACCAAGTACCGTTAGCTAAATTTTATGAAGCATTGAACGAAGATCCATCACAGCTTCCTAGGTCTGCCCCACTTTTTATCACATGGACAAAAAACCATCTGCTCAGGGGATGTATCGGTACGTTTCAGAGCTTGAGTGTTGGTTCTGGGGTGAGTAGGTTTGCCATTACTTCTGCATTGGAAGACTCTCGTTTCAATCCTGTGAGCAAAAATGAGGTAGCTCTGCTTGAAGTTGGAGTGACGTTACTTGCCGACTTTATTTCAATTAACGATCCAAATGACTGGAGTATTGGTCTTCATGGATTGAAGGTATCATTTGAGATCCCTGGTTCAAGAAACCAGCATTTTCTGGGAACGTTTCTCCCATCTGTAGCCGAAGATGAAAAATGGGACAAGACCACGACATTGTATTATCTCTTGAAAAAGGCCGACTATCCATACGTCAAGAAGAATGAGGTGGAGGAATGGTATACGCAGGGTTTAAAGGATGGCTGGCTTGATCTTACCAGGTACGAGGGCGTCAAACTGAGTCTAGATTACGATTCTTATATGGAACTTCGGAAGAGTACATAAGAATCGTTGGTATATTGTATATTAAAACTAAATAATGGTATCACTATAGTACATTCACACCTCAGCCACCCAAGCCACGACATAGAGAGAAATGGCACTTAAAACGGGAATCGTGAAGTTGTCATCGAGACCGTACAAACTGACAAGCTCTGAGCCACTGGCAACAGCCCCACTGATCAATGCAAACACATGCAAGTTAAGTCTGCTGGATTGCTCGGTCCAGAAAACGTCACCGGCAACATTCACCTCGTCATTGTAAACGGGGATGTAGTATCCGTAGAGAACATAACAACTGAAGACACCAGCAACAAAACTAGCAATACAGCCAGCTAATGACTTGCCATGGCCAACTTTGGGGGTATACTTGCCGTACAACCTGCCAATCGTAGAAGCAGCAGTATCGGCCCAACTTAACAACAAGACACTCATTAAAGAGATGTCCTTAGGGAAAATAGCAAATACGATAGATAAACCAGCCAAGTACCACAAAGTACCATTGTAAGAGTTGAATTCGCTTTCTCTAACCAAAAACCACCATGCCTTGACAATTTTTTGATTTAATTCAGGGTTATGGAGACGGACGTAATCGTTAGTAAAGATGATTGCAAACAAAGTTAACAAAGGAACAATGATCTGGGTTTGGTGAACACCAATAGTGTACAAGTACAAAGTAACTATTCCGATGGAGGAGTGCAATACCTTTCTTGGAACCTCGTGTTTCACCAAGAAGCGGCGAAAAGCAGAGGCAGATTCAGGAAGAAGGGTAATATCTGAGCTGCTCGAATTTGGTGACTCGGTGATTTCCTTGACCTTAATCTCTACATCGCTTTCATCAACACCAAAGTCTTCATCAGAGAGTTCTTCAAAGTCATCCTCCTCATCACTGATAGTAGTGGTTTCATTGTACGCAAAGGTTTCGTCATTCTCTTCGATATAGGAGTCGTTAGGATCAAAATTGGAAATAGATCTCTTTCCTGGTGTAGCTCTAGGTGTTGCCTTGGGTGTACCGGAAGACTTAGCCTTGGGTGTAGCTGGAACCTTGAATGGCGTGGAAGGTGCGGGAGTTCCTGATCCCTTTTTGGGAGTACCGATTTTGGACGATGGTTTTCTCCTCGTGGGTGTTTCTAGAGCAGACATATCAATTACCTCCAAATACAAATATTTTCACCAGCAAAGGATACTATGTCTCAGATATTGTTTTCGTTGACGGGAGATACCTATCTGTTTTTTTGAGACAAAAAAAATCGAAGTACCGTTTTTGTGTCATTGCTTAAGTCTGATTTTGTGTCAATTTAACATTTGCAACTTGACATTAGACAGTAATTGTTGGTTGGTACGCAAGGTGACGGGAAAGCTGAAAATCGTCCAGTTTTGCTTTAATGGAAAATTTGTCCGTTCATAAAAGTCAAATAGTGCAACTGCTTCCTAGCTCAATTTCTCTTCCTTTCTTTGCCTTCGTCAACAAATGCAATAATTGCATTAGCAATTAGACGTTTCCACAAGCTACAACTTTCTGATGGCAGTCTTCAACGTAAATATGAATCTTTATAAAATAAACCTCAATTGAGTAGTAAATAGGAGGAATGGAAATTTTGAAGAAAGATTTCTGAATTGATGATATTAGCAATTGTAATTGTTAAATTTGATACACATTAGTAATTACTTGGTAGTTGTTCAGTAATGAAGCAAAAACGAATTCGGGATTGCAAGAAAAAATTACCCTAGAATTCAAAAATTTCCAACTTTCTACAAACCATTTATGTACGTCATAATTGTACTTTTTTGAGGTATGATCTTCTGTTTTTTATTTATATAAAAATAGCGCTTTAATTATGAGTATGACAAAAAACTCTAATCCAAGAGCTAGCTTATCCGGCAATACAGTTTATGCTCATGAAATTAGCAACCGGGATAAGTTCAGCCATGTAGCAACAGCAATCAAACCTTATTTGTTAGGTAAACCCGACAAGACGGAATCCTGAAATTCATTCAATCCTACACGTTTTTAAAAAGAGAGGCTTAATTAGGTTAGCTACGTTTTCCCAAAAAAGACTGTGGGGAAATATACCGCAAGATACAAATCAAGATTTTATTGCCGATAAATATTTCATTTCAAGTTTACTATTTGTATACGAACTTACTTTATTAAATACAGGATTGCATGATGTAAAATAACGAAGTATCCAAACCTTTACAAATAGTTCACCAATCAGGATTGTAACTACTCAGTACTGAATTAGAATTTTGAAGCTTGAAATTCATTTGTGCCGATCACACAATTTCCGAGGTATAAAAGGGCTGCTTTCTTGCCAAAATATGTTTGATGAATATTAATTACTGTTCAAGAATGATATTCACTTCTGCTTTACTTTGGTTAGCTTTGCTAACTGCAAATGTCCACGCCTTATACGATTGGTACTCAGTTGTTAATACCCCTAAGGCTGGAAATTTCACACGAATGACGTCCAATATTGATGTGATTGATGGTCAAGTCACGGGGTACTATTACGCAAATATGTTTTATCTTCAGGGGGGTCTCCGTGGTCCAGGAGGTTACATTGGCTTGCAGCCTAGAGTACCGGGCACAACAAACCACTTAACATTTAGCTTTTTTGGCAATTCATCTACAGACCATCCCAACTGTGTTCCTGGAGCCGATGGGGGTATTGGTACTTCATGCGCTTATGATTGGCCTTGGCAATATAACCATACTTATACAACAGAGGTTATTCTTACATCAACTAATAGTGACGGTTCCCATACTTGGACTGGAAATCTTATTGATGCTGCAACAGGCAAGATTCTTGTTGAAATTGGCAGATATACCACCCCTGGTGAATTTGGGTTGATGGATGGTAACACCTACTTCTTTGATGAATCATACAATGACGCAATATCTAAACCATGTTTGAAGTATGCCAAATACATTCAATACTATCCAACTTATTTTGACGCACAAGGTAACGCTTTCGAAACAATCTTAACACAATCCGCGGAGCGTCCTGAAACATCTCCAGAAAGAGAAGATAGTTGTGCCAAATACTACAACAGAAGCAACACCGACTTTACAGTGAATGTCAAGGATAAGTATATTATAATTGAAAATGGGATTTTACCACCAGTTCCATCTGGCCATTAAAAAGAATACTTCGTTGGCAACAAGTTTATTATTCGCAGCCAGTTTTTTACGTTTTTTTATTATCTTAAATATTCAATTTTTCAATATATTGTTTCTGTGTTGAATCGAAAATTATCATGAAGACAAATCTCTTAAACTTGGTACTTTTCTTTGGCCAGTAGTTTGACCGAGAAGAAAATTGGATATATGTTTTGTTTTTCACAACTAGTACTCCATATCAAAATTTGTATAATCGTAGTTACATTAATGAAACGAGAAAAAATCGTTTAAGATCAATAATAAATTAAGTTTGTAGGCATTCGAGTTCCAATGGTATTTAGAACAAGCATTATACATAAAAAATCAGTTCTAAAATACTGAATAATATAATGTAACCTTAAAGCATGCTTTTTCGAAATGGTGTAAATTTTTTGTCAGGTATGATGTCGATTTAGTTCGTTTGTCAATAATTTTAACTGAAAAAGAAATAGAATGAAACAAATACATCAAATTTTAAGGATAACTACTTCAAATATTAAAACCAAAAATTGTATTTCGAAGTAAGTATAATATTCTTGATGAATAAAAAGAAAACCTTATAACCAACAACTATAAATTGTCATAGTAAGTGGCCTCCACAATTCCATGTTGGTTTGCAGTTGATTTTTTGCCTTTGGTTGTGGATTCTCTCTTGCTATTGTGTCTACTATTTGAAATTTCGTAGACAAATTACACTCATGTACTGGTCAGCAAAATTATTGGCTACAAAGAGATGATGATTGCTCAAAATTAATTCAGATACAAACACCTTTTTAAGCAATTATCTCGAAGAAAACTCTAATTTTAACTCCTTATTACTTCTCAGAAGGTAAGGTTATCGAAAGAATAACTACTCTCAAACTATTCCAAATTCTTTGTTGTTAAATATGAATAACCAAAAATACAAAATATTGGCAAATATACAATGTGACTCCAAATAAATTTCCTTTATGTGTAACACATAAAAGCAATCGTATAGACAGACGTGCTTGTCAATTCTGTTGCTCATTATATTCAATAATTTATATCACCGAGAAAATGGGTTTATTATTTACGAGTTCGATGACGAAGAATGAGAAATGTAATATATCAAGTAGAATTAATTATGCTGGCAATTGCCTAAATAAAGATTATTTTTCAAGTTTTGATACCACCTTGTTAGCAATCTCTATGTATGGAAGCGAAACAGGCGATTCTGGCAGCTCAACTACCACAGGCTTTCCAGCGTCTGATTGTATGCATATCTCTTCATTCAAAGGAATAGATGCCAATAATTCCAAATTATGTTTCTTTGCTTCTCTTGCAGCTCCTTCAGTGCCAAATATGTGTGCCTCATGATTGCAGTTGGGACAGATATAGTAGCTCATATTTTGAACCAAGCCTAGAATAGGAATGTTGACCTTATTGAACATAGTGATTCCTTTAACTGCATCAATCAAGGCAATATCCTGTGGAGTGCTGACAATGACTGCACCATCGACCTTAAGCTGTTGACTAATAGTGAGTTGTGTATCGCCCGTTCCTGGTGGCATGTCAATGATCAAGTAGTCCAAATTGGACCATTCAACCTCGAAAAGAAGTTGTTGGAGTGCTTTCATCACCATGAGTCCACGCCAGACAACAGCGTTTTCAGCTGGAACCATATATCCCATAGACATTGTTTCTATCCCATAGTTGGAAAGAGGTAACAACTTTCCTGTTTCTGATAACCGGGGCTCCCCTGAGAGACTGAAGAGTCGTGGAATGGACGGACCAAAGATATCTGCATCCAAAAGACCGACCTTTTTACCTAGTTTATGTAGCGATAATGCCAAATTGGACGAGACTGTAGACTTTCCAACTCCACCCTTGGCAGAAGATACCAATAATACCTTGGAAACTCCTGGAATACGTTGTTTGATTGGTAAACCCTTCGACATGCGAGGGATTGAAGGAGCGTCACCGTTATTTTTGGGTAACCCCAATGGGTTTTCATGACAGAGGTTGATAGATACATGGAAACAACGCCATCCTTGCCCTATCTTCTTATTCAGAATATTTCGAATGAACATTTAGGAGAATGGTAGATTCATAATTTCCTGCAGAATAAAATGAAGCGATGAGATAGTCAGTCTCGATATCCATCGATGTTTAGGCTGGTTCTGCTATCGTTTGTGCGATACAAGTCGTTTCGACCCACAATCTATGCGTTATCAACCAAATTAGCACGATCAGCGATTGGTGTTGTGCGTATTTCAGGTTCTCAGTCCAGCCATATTCTTTCCATGTTGACCAACCACAAACCCATTCCTACCCCACGAGTTGCCAGCGTACGTAAGTTGTATGCTCCAGAATCGAAGATTTTGCTTGATGAAGCATTGGTGATATATTTCCAGAGTCCCAATTCGTATACGGGCGAAGATCTATTGGAACTTCATCTTCATGGAGGAACTGCCATCATTCAATCGGTGATAAAAGCCATTGGAAATCTCCATGATCCCAAGAACAACGTGAATATCAGATACGCTGAAAACGGTGAGTTTTCCCAGCGGGCGTTCTTGAATGGCAGGTTTGATCTCACAGAAATCGAAGGGATCCGTGAAATGATCGATGCTGAAACTGAAACGCAGCGTATTGCAGCACTTTCATCACTTACAGGTAACACCAAAACCCTCTTTAGTGGCTGGAGAGAAGAGATCGTTAAGAACGTAGCGTTGTTGACGACAGTGATTGATTTTGGTGAAGATCACGATATCGATGAAGTGGCCGAGTTGTTTGATGTTGTGGATGCAAACATTACCAGACTCGAGTCCGAGATCAACCAGTACTTGGTCAAGGTACGTGGGTCCGAGATCTTGCTTAGAGGAATCAAGTTGATACTTCTCGGCCCACCAAACGCAGGAAAGTCGTCGCTCTTGAATTTCTTAGCCAACAAAGATGCTGCGATCGTCAGTGATATCGCGGGAACAACAAGAGATGTGATAGATGTGCCGTTAGATATTGAAGGATACAAAGTCGTTATTGGTGACACTGCTGGAATTCGTGCTGGTGGCGATAGAATTGAAATTGAGGGTATACGACGGGCCAAACAGAAATCTCTTGCAGGAGACTTGGTTCTTGTGGTTCTCCCAATAAACGAAGAGGAAATCAGTCCAGACTTGACTGAACATCTTGAAGTCTTACAGAAAGAAGGGAAGCATATTGTGGTAGTGCTAAACAAGGAAGACTTGATGATGTCTGATCCACAAACACTCATCACCAAGCTCTCACACCAAGTTTCGTTGCCAACCGAAAATTTTCACGTCGTGTCATGTATCACTGGATCAGGAATGGCTCTGCTCACTAACACCATCGTATCTATATTTAAAAACATTTCTTTGACCGATTCGGCTGATCCCATTGTCATATCAGCCCGAGTTCAGGATCTTTTGGTCAACGATGTCGTACAAGGGTTCATCAACTTCCGTCACTGGAAAGAACAAGACGATGTTGTGTTGGCTACAGAAAGCTTGAAACAGGCTGTTGAAGGAATAGGAAAGATCAGCGGTGACGCCATCGGCATTGAGGAGATCCTCGGCGTCG
The DNA here is from genome assembly GCA_030581575.1 of Teunomyces aglyptinius. Lineage (NCBI taxonomy): Eukaryota > Fungi > Ascomycota > Pichiomycetes > Serinales > Debaryomycetaceae > Teunomyces > Teunomyces aglyptinius. The sequence continues at coordinate 27,837 of JAKTTR010000014.1, forward strand.
TATTCTCCAGCTTCTGTATCGGCAAATAATACGACTTTACTTTATATTTATATAATACATTACGAATGGTTACAAACAATGAAGAACGTCACTCTTTCCACGTCCCACGTCATCTTTAATTGCTGGAGCTGATGTCTAGTGTGTCTCCCAGCAATCTCGTCGCTCTCCACTGTCTCATTTGGCTTAATCTTCTTGCTCAAACTAGGAGCAACTTTACATTCGAAATTCACCACGTTCAAGCCCAGGGCCAACTTGACATCGAAACTAATGACCAACAAATTGGCACCGTCCTTCTTTTCTTCTGTACAATCACCACCGTTCGAAACCTCGTCCTCATTGACATACAATTTACACTGAAAATCTTCGTCAGAGGTCAGATTCAAAAAGCCTCTGCCATTCACCAAGTCGTGTCTTTTAATATCGTGCAAAAGAGTATGTAACGCCACTTTGACCGTTACGTAAGGCAGCAGATCTGCTGGTAAAGCAATGGTATATGACTGGGCAGCATATCCATTAGCAGGAAGTTCGTACTTGAAGAATGATGTCACTGGTGCCTGAGACACTGTAGGGAAAAGTGCTTTCTTGATTTCTTGATTCTTTTGAAGTGGCAAGTGTTGATGTTGAGATGACTTTTGGATTGTATGCTGAGTGATACTGGAAATAACTGCCATCGACGAAGACACAGATGATTCCTGAATAAAACACTCGCTACTCAATAATGAGGGAACAGATTTACCCAACGTGTTTGCAATTGACTTTTCCACTGGTTTTGCAGTCTTCTTTTGCTCTGTTTTCACAGCATCTTCAACTTCTTCTTCTATCTGTTGATCCTCAATCTCTTCTTCTTCATCGTTTTCTTCCTTGATATTCTTCTTCTTTCTTTCGTTTTTCACCTTCAAGTTGAGTTTCACCTTTGGTTTCAACTTGAGCTTCAACTTGTTTTTCTTGTGTGTGAGTTCTTCTTTCAATTCGGCATACTTTTCTTCGAACAATTCCTGTAATTTGAGAGCATCCTGGTGGATTTCTGACGATGGATCGTTGTACTTTTGAGCATTGGAGAAAATCAATGACGTCGCATCGTGGAACTTCTGCAAATTATCCAGAACTGATGAAGACGAGAACAAACCGTCTTCTATTTGGGACAACACGTTTTGGAACGATGTAGGGGTCTCGACGTAATTTATATAGTCGGGATAGTCGTCGAGATCAACGTCTTCAAGGAATGGTCCACTTATGATCCCTTCATCTGGAAACTCGTAAGCAATCACCGCTTCAAGAATCTCTGAAGCAAGTTCGGGAAGTCTTGCGTTGGAGTCATGATCGATATCGGTCTCGGCTGCAGCGGCCTTAAGTTTCAATTTGAGCGACTTAGAGTCGGATTTTGGGTTGGCATCAAGTGCTGTGATCCGGTCCTTGACATAGTCATACATCTGTGTGGCACTCGTCACGATCCACGAGTCGGGGTCGTTGTACCCCGACGCGTTATCCAAAAGAAGCTGGAAATCGCCCAAGAACGCCTCAGTTCCGCTATACCTGCCATGTTTTACTGATTTCAGGATCTCTGCAAGTGAAATTGGTTGGTCTATTATCTCGTAGTAGTCGGGGTATAGTTTTTTGGACGGTAACTTGACAAACGGTGCTGCCAAAAGGTCGTCACTGGATTCGGCCTGGAGCTCGTGAATAGCTGCAAGGGTCGATTGATAAAATTCAGTTAAATCATCACTATGTGATGTTCTTGCTTTCTTTGCTGTGCTAGACAGTGATGCAGCGCTCCTTTTGGGTGCCATCGTGTTGTGATGAACTTTAGGTGGTACTGTTATTTGTTTTTTGAACTGGATTTTCACAAATTACAGGTTTCTCTAATCTGTTAAAATTAAGTAGTGTCCGAACCACAAAATCACTAGTTGGAAAAGCTACTATTTTGCAATTATCAAAGATTGTCCGTGTATGATGTTTCAATCATAAAAAACAACTACTTAGTAATAATATACCTCCAGCGCTCAAGATTACCAGTAATGGTTGTCCATCTTGTGCTAAAATTTTAGGGAGGTGCATAGAGCACAGACCAATTATATTATTGATAAAGTCTTGATGCTTACTCAACCAATTGTGTTAAGAGAGTCTTGTGCCCAAAGTTTTTCAGTAATGATAAGAAAATAAGAATCCAAGACAGACTTCGTTCATGTCTCTCTTAAATATTCTTATAAATGTCGCAGTAAATGGTTCGCAACATTATAAAGATGGTACTTCTTGGCACCTTTGCACCATATATGTTTATGACAGTGAAAATCTTGTTGAGTTCAATTCAAGATGCTTATTGACGAATCACTTGAAGTTCCAGCAAAAAGCGATTCGTTGAATGAACTTGCATTCAAGATCAAGTCATGTTCCTTACAAGAATCACCAGCACTATTAAAAAGTTATAAATTCAATAAATCTATTTCACAATATTACTTGGTTGGAGTTTTAAATCGAATTGATCAAGTATATGAAACCTTTATTACGAATTACACTTTGGATGTGGAATTTCCTGAACCCAAGTCAATTTCTTTTGAAGATAAAGAACTTGTCTGTTCATGTCTCCAATTCACTAACAAATTATTGAAAAGTAAGCCATTTTCCAATTCATTTTTTAGGTCATTTAATAGCGATGATCGGTTATGTCACTTGATAAAGTGTCTAGATATCGATATTCTTTTGGGCCTAAAATTGAATTTATTATGTTAAAACCGATAATATATCTGCTTTGGAGTTTTTCATTTATCGTTTACTTTGTACCAAAGGACTAAAGTGTACCTTTACTACCGAGGAAGATAGAATAGATGTGATTTTTTCACTTACCAAAGCATCCATTATGGCCTTAGTATCAACTCCTCCTTTATCTGAAGAGTCAAGTGATGATCATATCCAGAGACTATTTGTTGATGAGCTAGTCAAAATCGTGAGATCTATCAAGGATAGTGGAGATACTTTGGCATTAAAGTCCGAGAAGTTGTCTGCATTACTTGATGCAATTGCCACGGTACTTTTATTTTAGATGGAGAATGACTACCAACCGGATAATAATGAACTACCCAGCAGGCATCAATGCAATGTGGGCAAACAATTACAGGAAACCAATATTTTATCTGAAATAAGTTTGGTATTATTTGAGCTTGATTGGAACTGTTCTGTGGTGTTAGAACTAATCCATAAATTCAAGGAGGTGTTGGCCATATATGGAAAAACCATTTGTGAAGTTACATCATCGATCAAGATAGAAGGAATTATGGAAAAGGTTACGGATGAAGTTTTGGTGGCTCTCGTGTCTGTACACATTGATAATTTGAAGGAAAATATTAAATTGTTGCACGATTGGATCAATGATAATCCCACCGATGTCCCAATGACAACTGAGTCAGCAATTTATTTTAATTCACGGGCTCCAAAGAAATATAAAAGTCCTCTTTCGGTAATGAATTCAAAGTTGATAGGGGATCATAATGGTCCTCCCTATCATCTGTTTGAAACATACCGTGAGCCCATGTGTGGTTCACCGAATCCCAACAGAACACTTCAGGTATCTGGAAAGTATCAATTATTGAGATCCACAGAGGAGCGTTGGATTGAAAGTGCAAACTTGCTTTTTGCTGACAAAATAAACAATGAATCTGCTTCATCAATTGTCAAGCAAAAGAATAATGAAGATGAAGAAGAGGACGAAGATCAAATTGACGATGGAGATGGTGAAGACAAAGATGAAGACAATGAGGACGATGGGCATGTATCAGTGGCGCTCACCAAACCAATAGTTGGTGATTGTGGAATCTCAGTTATAATCCTAACCTTGTTTACTCAATTGATTAAAGAAGATAGACACTATTGTTTCAAATGTTTAGAGTACATCACTTACTACCCCAAATCTAGAACTGCAGCGATGAAGCTATTGGTGTCTATTTTATTCGACGGTGTATTGAATCAAAATTCTCTTAAGCAAATTTATTCACGTCTAAGTAATGACTCAAGCATGACTCGTGAATTTCCAACGCAAACAAGTACGAACATAGTTGCAACACAGGTGCTTGAGTGCTTGAACCATTTAACTGGTAAAAACAGGTATTTCCAATACGATTTCTTGAGAGTGTATTCGTCGCCATTTGTGCTGACAGAGAATTTTCCACTCAATTGCATGTTTAAGGCTCTTGAAAACGAGACGATTCGTCAGAGTAAGGGGTTCATGGATACATGGTCGGAGGTAATCCAAGTCATCACCAGTCCGTTACCGGTGCTCGAACAAGCTTTCAAGAAGATTGCCCAGGCCCCATTTAAATTACCTGTGATTCTGGAAGAGAACACCCGTCTTATTATTCGGTTATTGGATGAAGACAACTTATCAAACACTACATCCATAAACATGAAGAGTATCATAAACAGTATGAAACTGTTGGACGATGCAACACGATATTTGAACCCAGAGTAGAGATTTTTATCTGTACCATTGTTTCAGATTATATAAAGTATGTGTATTTATCTTGGTTTACCGTATTTAAACTCTAATCTGGTCCGTGCTATCTCTGTTGAGGTTTCCACCTACAATTGGAACTTTTTTTTTTGCAACAATCTCGTTATACTCACGTGCCCAAATCAGTAGCTTATATCAGCATCCATCGTCGTTGCAAGTAGGAACTCCATGTCTGCCTCCATCACGATTCTCTACGGCACCGAGACTGGGAATGCCGAGGACTATGCTCGTTACTTATCACGGACCCTCCAGTATTATCTGGTCTATCCAAATTTGTATGCCATGGACGATTTTCCGCTCAAGAAGTTGGTTACTCTGACAAAGTATCTTATTGTGGTGTGTTCCACCACCGGCCAGGGTGAGTTGCCACGCAACGCAAAGAAGTTCATGCGGTTCTTGTTGAAGAAGAAGTTACCTTCAGACTTGTTGAACCATATCCAAATGACGTCGTTCGGCGTGGGCGACTCGTCGTACGCAAAGTTCAACTACGCCATCAGAAAGATCCACAACAGACTCGTACAACTTGGATGCCGTGAACTCTCAGCATCGTGTGAGGCCGATGAAATGTCCCCCGAAGGTGTGGATGGATATTTCAAGGAATGGATGTCGCAGTTGATTGATGTTTTGCAGAAACAACTCTCGCTAGTGAGTTTTGATGATTCGTTCCTCTTGCCAGTACGAAATATGGTGACGATCGACACCGAAGCAGCTGATATTGTATCAGAACCAGGCTTGCTCAGAGACTTGAAACATGGCAAACTCGTTCAGAACAAACGGGTAACAGCACTAGACCATTTCCAGGACGTAAGACACGTTGTAATAGAGTCAAAAGACTTGGAGTATGTTCCTGGAGATACTGTGGCGTTGTATCCTAGTAACAACGATGCTTCAGTAGAAGCAATCATTCAGCTGCAGCCCCACTGGATCCCTGATGCTGATAAGCCGTTGACCATACATGGATCGCCCGTAGTTGACGGTGGATTCATCGACAAGAGCAAGTTGACCTTGAGGACGTTGTTGAAGTATCATCTTGATATTAATGCGGTGCCACGACGGTCGTTTTTCATGTTGTTGTGGCAATACGTTGATCCTTCTACTGAAGACGGGGCTCGAGAACAGGAAAAGTTGAAAGAGTTTGCCAGTTTCGACGATCCAGAAGAGTTGTACGACTATGCCAACCGTCCCAGACGACTGATTTTGGAAACAGTGTTGGAGTTCCAGCAGAACCTTGAGATTCCCATCAAGTATATTTTTGACTTGTTCCCCACAATCAAACCACGGTTATTTCTGATAGCATCGCGTCCTAGTGCCACTTCTGTTGAGCTCGTGATAGGAATTGTGGAATATCAAACCATGATCCGTCGGATTCGTCGTGGTTTGTGTTCGCAGTGGTTGAAGAGGTTGAACGTAGGAGACGAGCTTGTGTTTTCTGTCCAAGCAAGCAATATCAAGTTTAGTTCCACAGTTCCCTTGATCTTAATTGCTCCTGGAACAGGAATTGCACCTATGAAGTCGTTGGTGGAAGAAGTTGCTGGAACACGGCCCATTCATTTGTTTTACGGGTGTCGTTATGAGTCTAAAGATTATTTGTTTAAAGACTTGTGGAAATCGCTCGATATCAACATTTATCCGTGTTTCTCGCGTGATTCCGGTTCTAGGGCCAAGTATGTACAAGATATGCTCTTTTTAGAGTATAAGCAGATTGCTGAATTGATTGTGGACCACAACGCTGTGGTATTTATCTGTGGTTCGAGCGGAAAGATGCCGAAACAAGTCCGGATTACAATTGCCGAAGCATTGGTCAAAGCAGAAAAAATGTCCAAGGAAGATGCTGACAAGTATATTTTGGCCATGGAAGACACGGGCCGCTACAAAGAAGATGTATGGTAATTAGACGTATCAATGAAATTTTTGTTGATTGAAAAATTCAAAAATTAACTAGTGCGAAACCTCACTGAGACAATGCTACGCTTTGTGTCGCCAGCTAAGGCCACAGCCGTTTCTCGCTCGCTTCTTCCGACATATGTGCGGTTTATCAGCACAAGAAAGTATCCAGACGAAATTACATTGGAGGGAAAGACGTACAAGACCGATGAATGGACCAACATTCCACCATTCATTTTGGAGTTGACCAAACGAAGACTCCACAAAGAACCACACCATCCGATCGGAATCCTTCGTGAATTGATTGAAAAGAACTTGGCACCAATGGGATATGATTTCTATAACGATTTCAAGCCTGACGTCACCAAGTACGAGAACTTTGACGTGTTGGGGTTCCCTGAAGACCACCCAGGTCGTTCCAAGTCCGACACGTACTATCTCAACAAAAACAACTTGTTGAGAACACACACATCTGCACATGAAGCACAATGTTTCCGTGAAAGCTCGAGCTACATCATTGCGGCCGATGTATACAGAAAAGACGAGATAGACAAGACACATTACCCTGCGTTTCATCAAATGGAGGGAGCCAAGATGTGGTCGAGAGATACGTTTGAGGAACAGATCAAGGCTGATATTGCTGCGATCCCTGAAACTAACATCATTGTGGAAGATCCGTTCAGAGAACAGCCTTACAATTCTGGTAATCCCAAACAGGATTACATGACCGATACCGAAGTCAAGCTTCTCAGTATCCACTTGAAAAAGACACTTGAGTTTCTTGTCAATCAAGTGTTTGAAACAGCAAGAGAAAGCGCCAGATTGGCCGGATCCACCGAGCCTTACCTCAACGAACCATTGAAGGTCAGATGGGTCGAAGCGTACTTTCCATGGACATCACCATCGTGGGAAATTGAGGTCTGGTGGAAGGGCGAATGGCTCGAGTGTCTCGGGTGTGGGATTGTGCAGCAGCAGGTGTTGAAGAACGCCGATCTTGCAGCAAACGACAAGGTTTCGTGGGCGTTTGGTATTGGTTTAGACAGAATTGCCATGCTTCTCTTTGGAATCCCCGACATCAGGCTCTTTTGGTCCATGGATGAGAGATTCAGTAAGCAGTTCCACCAGGGCAAAATCGCAACGTTTGTGCCTTACTCCAAATTTCCAGGCATTAAAAGAGACATTTCGTTTTGGTTGCCAGGAGACTCGCCACTCCATGTCAACGATGTCATGGAATACGTCCGTACGCACGCCGGCGACTTGGCCGAGAGTGTTGTTGCTGTAGATGAGTTTGTGCACCCGAAAACGGGCAAGAAGTCGCAGACCTACCGCATCAATTACCAGTCCATGGACAGAAACTTGACCAATACTGAAATCAACGCTATCCACAGCAAAGTTGAAGAGGATTTGACTCAGTTCTTTGCGGTAGAGATCAGATAAATTCCACTTGTATAAAGGTAAAACCAGTATATATTTTGCAGCTATTCCTGCAGGTAAAGTACGGTATTTTTTTGGCACAAAATTTTTCATCAACATTACTCCAACTAATCAATCATGTTTGGACTTGTCAGATCAATGCTTGGTCTCGGCCAGGTCGGGATGATAAGTCGTCCAATGATCATGAACCAGCAGGTTGTTCAAGCTGTTAGATATAAACACGAGTACGCTCCAAGATTTAAGCAAATCAGAAAGGCCTTTAAAGGTAAAGTGAGTGTGAGAACTGGAGGTTCTGTCAAAGGAAATTCACTTGAATTCGGGGAATACGGATTGAGATTGAAGACCAAAGGGATCCGGTTCAGTGCTGCGCAGCTTTTGGCTGCCGACAAGGTTTTGAAGAGAGAACTCAGACCATCGAGATCCGACTTGATAACAAGGTTTGCCTGTAATACTCCGGTCTGTGTCAAGGGTAACCAGACCAGAATGGGTAAGGGTAAGGGTGCATTTGACCACTGGGCATGCAGAGTTCCTACTGGGAAGGTATTGTTCGAGATCAGAGGCGATATTCACGAAAGAGTGGCCAGGGAAGCTTTGAGAAAGGCTGCTGATAAGTTGCCTGGTTTGTTTGAGATTATCACCAAGGAGTCCAAGGTTAGAGTGAGTATAACTCACTTGATCGAGAAGCCGGAAAAAGAGGATTTTGTGGAGAAGATGAAACAGGCACCAACCAAGAAATGGACCAACATTCAGGCATCCAAGGAGCCATTGTACCAAATGTATAGAGGCCGTTAATGTAAATAGTATATGAGGAATATAGGCGCATAAAAAAAAGTTTCCCAAGCAATCATGTCGACCAAAGACACGGCTCGCTTGACAAACCTGGCACTCCATACGCTCTCGAAAATCATCGAATCAGATACGGAGATCTCCACCATTGATTTGAACTTATTGGAAAACTTGAACACGAACCAATCGCTCAATTACATCAAGCTTGAACAGAACCTCTCCGAAATAGAAACGAATGCAAAGACCGTCGAGGCCTTGGCCAAGGAATTCCTGTCATATTCCCAAGTCTTGGATGAGATTGAAAGCAAGGTAGATATGTTACAGGGAATAGTGGCCGAGTTAGACCAGTATTCCAAAGAAATCCACGCCCAGAAGTCCAGGCCCCAATGACTGTTCATTATTCCTCATAATATTTTACTTTTATCCATAAACTACAACTCGAACACTGCACGATGATATCATATCCACCGTTCCCGTCCTCGGTTCCATGCTCAGCGAGGTCGGTCTCCGTTAACTCCATCCCTTTTGCCCCGTGACATCGCGGACAATCCTTGTACCAGTGAAACACCTCGCTGATTTCCTCGCTCGTAAAGTCCTGCAACCCAACCGTGTCCAAACCATCGCCATTTATATTGAATCCATGCCGCTGTGACGTTTTGATTAGTGATTCGTCGTACTCCACCCGTGTTTTCGGCTCAACTAATATCAGATACGCTTGTTGTATGGTTGAAATATCGTCTTGTGTATTGGTGCCTCCCTTATCGGGATGCGTCGTTAAAAGTTTGTGGCGATACGCAGTTTTGATTTCACTGGTACTTGCTCTTGCCTCCACCCCTAGCACTTCATAGTATGTCTTCTGTAGACTATCCAAATACGTCATTATTACTTGTGAAAAGCATTGAGGTCGTGTAGATTATGTACAGTATATTACATAAGCTGAAAAATTTGGTGATGAGCATCCGCAAAAGTAAATAGTCAAGAGATCTCCATCAATCATTGCTTTATCGGATACACAATGTCTGAAAAAAGAAAGAGAACCACAGAAATAAGAGTGGCATCGTATACTGAAAAACCAGCAAGTGTGGTTCAATCTACATTTAATGGTTTGACTGTTCCTTCAAGCACTAAATTTGACTTGTATAAACACAAGAAGCAAGACAAATACATTATTCATGGAGAAAACGAAACATTGGACTACAACGGTGAATCCAGTGTTGATGGTGAAGATAATGAATACATTGTTGCTTTGTACGATCCTGTGAATCGTGCTGTGGAATTATTCAAGTCTCCATTCGTGAATTCCAAGGTCACTGCCAGATCCAAGAGAGTCTATAAAGGTCCTAAGGTTAAACAGTTGGACGTCCGTAACAACATTCAACGTAATGCATTGGGTGAAGCCTTTGGTACCAAGAAAGCCAAGGCTGCCATCACTAACTTGGAGAAGAACAGAATCGATTCCGAGAAATTGCAAGATATCGAAATGGATATTGTCGACACCGTTCAAGAATCTACCCAGGACTTGCCTACTAGAGACTCCATGGCTGCAACTGTTGTCAACGACAGACCTACTCCAGTTGCCGATGTCGATGCTACTAACGTCGAAGACATTTATCCATTACACAACATAATACCGAAACACGAATGGGCCTACTTGAGAGTGGATGCCTTATTACACGAATCCAACGAAGAAGCCAGATTGGAGCTTCTTCCATACGGAAAATCTACTTATGTCCGCAAGCAGCTCCCACAGTTGGTTGCCACGAAGAACACTGAAAAACTCCAAATCTTACACTACATTTCCTTGTTGTTTGGAGTTTATGCCAATAGAAGAGTTAGGGACAAGGAATCTTTAATGACCAGATTCGATAATAAGGTTTCTGAAGTATTGATTGATGGTATTTTGGAAAGATTCACCATTTCTCGTTCGTCTCAGTTTGGTAAGTCCAAGGATAGATCATTCTTGATCGATCCTCACCACGAAGACAAGTTGTTGTGTTACTTATTGGCATTGATTATGCATTTGAATAACTTTATGGTTGAATTACCACCATTGGCCAACGAATTGAACATTAAAGCTACCAAGCTCACCAGCTTGTTCAAGGCTCTTGGTGCTATTATAAAGGCCTCCACTGTTGCACAAGCCGAAGCATTTGGTATTCCAAAGAGTGCAGCTGCTACTTACAAGATTGCTACATTGAAGGTTCCATTCAAGTTGCCGGAGATGACCAGAAGAGGTGCTAAAAAGAGTCGTTAATTGCATATAAATGAAGTAATAAAACTTGTACACACAATCCGATAACAACTTCGTCTATAAATCAAAAGGTTTCAAGAACATCAAACCCATCGTAAATCAAGAACCAGTGGAAATTGATCAAGTAGCACAAGGCCACTAGTGCTTCCATTAAGAGGGCCAAAAAGGTGTAGTATTTGTAATCACCAAACAACAAGGCATAGTTGCTTGGATGTGAGAAGCTAATTCCTTTGAAAGAAGCCAATATAGAGTAGAGACATCTGACTATCAACATAATCGATGCAAACCAAAGGATTATGACTGATTGTTGGAACTTGGCCTTGGTAATATAGATATAGGCCAAGGTTAAAAAGGTAAAAATGGCAGCTGCCAAAAATAACAAACTTGAGACTTTAAAGTAGACACTGAAATCGTCCGAAGTGCTATCAAAAGATCCAGCTAGTTCGGTTGAGCCAATAATGGAAAGAATTATTGCAACCAAAACCACGAGCGTAATGACTGCGAATGGGTGCAAATTTACTCTTCCAAGAACTCCTGAGACTGGAAGCGAGTCCGATAGTTTATAGGAAAGCTTTTCGTTTCTTTCTTTCTTGAACATTGATTCAATGAACGGAAACATGGATTTGGAGAGAAGCCCCAATGCGGTTGAATCACAGATATATGTGCCGATATATTTTCCTTCGGTAAAATTATCAACAGTGACAATCCCTAGGATTCCTCCAACAAATTTCAAGAGACAAAACACCGAGAAGTATCCAAGAAAGATAAGCATTGATTTCCGGTGCTGTGGCCGTCTGTGATACATCGCCGTGAGAGTAACCGCAGCGAGCAAGGCGAGTATGAACCAAACAAGTTGGACATAAGATACAATTTTCCAGTTGTTTGCTTGGTCGAAAGTAAGCAGCATGATTGAAACGTTGATTGATATGTAGATTGATACTGATACATTTGTGAATGTGAGACCCTGATAGAGGGTTTTATACCACGTAGCTCAGTGGTATAGATAATGCGCTTACATAATCGCCTGCTAATATTAGATCAGCCGTGCGCTTATATAATTAGAATAAGCCACCACCTCGCTGGAACTTACGAACCCACTACTGGTTGTGGCCCGTCAAAAAGCTCGTAAATTTGACTGATGTTTGATGTCGGATTGTTACAGTAACATGGATAAGAAAATTACTTTATTATCTTTTTAAACATGACTATCTGAGTTTCGAACTCCGATGGAGTGAAGTAAAAAATATATGTAGTGTCTGCGATGGCATCAACTCTTAAAAGAGCAAACCCAAACCGATAGCAGCACCAACAATAATGCTATGAGCGTCAAGACCAGAAGCACCAGCCTTGGAACTAGAGCCATCCTTAGAAGAAGAACCATCCTTGGATGTAGAACTACCCTTGGTAGAAGAGCCCTTTGTGGAAGAGGCAGAGCCGGAGGAGCCACTCTTGGAGCCACTGGCCAGTGCCTTGGCAGACGAAGAAGGCTTCAAGACTTCACCCTTTTCCTCCGTGATGTTGGCACAGGCAACACCGGTGGTGTCACCCAATTGGAAAACAACAGACAAGTCACCAACAAAAGCCTTGTCACTTGGGTCCAACGAAAGATATGGGTCAATGTAGTATGTCAGGTACGAGGTGTTGGCGATGGTGCCGTGTTTACCCGACAAGTCACCGAGCTCCTTACCTGCGTTGCTAGCAGCAGCTGGAGAACCGTTGTATGGATTGAAGTTGGCTCCGGTTTGCCAGCACGAACCGTTGACAGGAATTGCCTTTTCGTGGATCTGGTAGGTGAAAGGACCGCCTGTTGCTGGCAAGCCGGTGACATCAACCGAGACCTGGACCGAACCGTTGGTCAAGGCAACGAACTCAACCAAGCCATGGACAGTGTTGAAGTCGGTGAAGTTGGCCAGGTACTTGTTGGCAGGGTTCGAGTTGGAGACCTGTGGAGCGTTGTCGGCTCTAACAGCGGTGGCAGCTGCCAAAACAGCAAGAAGCGATTGTTTAACGAACATTATTGTATAAGCGATGGAATGGAAAATTTTTTGGAAAGACCAAAAATCCTGTCGGTATATATACCCTCTGCCAATTCAGCACCAATTTTCGGCAGGTTCCTGTCGGCGTACGTCACAAACAATAGCCAAAACATGGTTTGGGCCTGGGGAGTAAATATTTTTTAGCCTGGCCTATGAATTGCGACACCAAGGTAAATATTATTATTTATGGTTTCCACACTGTTTGACCAATTGAACATGTAGGTAATTTACCCAAATCGGAAAGCCGTTTTTTTTTTTCAACATATGGCACAAGTATTTACCATGAAACATGAGGATAATGCTGGATATCGAAGAGCATCCCGGCTCCAAAGAAAGATAGGAATGGATACTTATTTGCATCAAGGCACGCATTGCTCATCGCCGCCCAGTGAATTTTATTCGTCCCACCACGAGAGGTCACCTCAAAAAAAAAATTTTTTATTATTATAAATATAGCATTTTCAATGTTGACATATTGGACGAAAAATGCTGGGTGAGCAATAGATAACACTGCACATTAGTATAGAGTCCCAATCTCAACCATTCTGTACCATAACAAAAATAAGGAGTAACTATGAAAAATGATGTTTTATTACCCAGGCAACAATCCCGAACTTTAATAATAGCCTAATTGGGGAATTTCTATAAATAAACTCAATGGAAATATTCAGGCCAATATTTTCTATTAATTCTCTTCTCTAACCGCTATTATACGGAGATGTGAAATTCAGGCCCTGGGAAATCAACTGATGGAAACCTTTATTTCAAGTAAAATGATAGTGTGATGGAACTCATCTATTCTTTGAGACCATATCTCCAGAAACAAAATCACATGCACAATTTTGTTCTGTGTATATGCAGTCCGGTCACATGTTCACAAAGAGACATCATACAACCAGCATCACGCACCACAAGATACAAAGACTACCATGAATTTCCCTCTTATAGGCCGAGTGAGGCTCTCCGACTGGCCATTCATCTTTGTATCGCTCATACTAGCATGGTTTGAGTTTATCATTTCCACCATCACCCTTATTCTTCCCGATATTGTTATTGAAGGATGTACCAAAGCTTGTCGCATAATCTACGGGTATACTTCGAATCCCATCATCAAAGCCCAGGCGGATCTGGTGGATTACAAGAAATACCTCCACGATGTCCACATATCGCAAAAAAAATACGATACCATGCTTGGATTGCTCAATGCCAACGATATTGAGGAGATGGCCCGGATATTTGGCTACGGCATTGAAGCCGGCATCGTGCAAACTAAAGATAATTATCTTTTAACTATTCATAGAATCATCAAACCAAACTCAAATAGGGTTCCCAACGGCAAAGTGATATATTTACACCACGGTTTGTTGATGTCCTGTGAAATTTGGATGACCATGTTGGATAAACACGCAAACTTGCCATTTATACTCTTTGACTTGGGCTATGATGTCTGGTTGGGCAATAATAGAGGAAATAAATATTCCCAAAAACATATCTACCATACCGTTAAAAGTGAACGGTTCTGGAACTTTTCTATCGATGAATTTGCCTTGTTTGACATTCCTGACACCATTGATTATATCCTTAACGTAACACGAAAAGAAAAACTCACATACATTGGTTTCAGTCAAGGTACTGCCCAAGCATTTGCAGCCATGTCTGTACATCCAGATATGAATGATAAGGTTGAACAGATTATTGCCATTTCTCCAGCCACCACGCCTCATGGGTTATACTCCAAAATTCTTGATATATTGTTAAAATCATCTCCCAATATTGTTTACTTGTTATTTTCAAGAAAAGTTTTGATGCCATCAGTGTACTTCTGGCAAAGAATAGTTTATCCTCCGCTCTTTGATAATCTTATCGATATGTCCAACTACATGTTGTTCAATTGGCGGTCATTAAACATAAACAAGTTTCAAAAAATCAGCAGTTATGCCCATCTTTACTCCACAGCTTCAGTGAAAACTGTGGTCCATTGGTTTCAAATTATCTCATCCAAAAACTTTCAAATGTATCATGATTCCAACTCCACGCTTTCGGGCATTAAGCCTGTGAGTTATCCTTTAAAAAGCATCAAAATTCCAATACATTTGATATATGGTACGATTGATTCATTGGTTGATATTGATGTAATGAGAAATCAATTACCACGGTCTACAACCACCACGCAGCCGGTTGAAAACCATGAACATCTTGACAATTTGTGGGGAGAAGATGTTTTTGACAAAGTATTTAAGCATGTGTTGAACTATTTGGGCGAAGATAATGTTGAAATACGCTTACTGGCTGACACGATAATTACCAACCCAAACCTTATTGAAAACACATTTCATTCGGACACTGATATGGACGAAACAAACTTGTCGTACTTGAAGAAGGCTGGGGCACATGAAAATAGGAACAGTGAACCCATAACCCCACAGTCTCTAAAGTTACCAAATAGAAGCATTTCTAGTGGTGGATCGTTTTTTGTATAGGATTTAGTTTAATGAACTAAAACTCCATTTTTTTGTAAAAATTTTTGAAAATGTGAATATGATTTTAGTTAATTGTGTAATCGCAAAAGAATTCTAGATAGCATAACAATTAACCTTTTAATTAGACGCAGTGACTGACTAGAATACGATAGAAAGGAACTTGAGTGTAGAATAGTTGGAGTTTGGGTTTAATAAATACCACAAATTTATTAAACTTATTGTAATTAAGTGCAACTTAATTTGTCCACAACTAATAGTCTAAAGTAATCAATATTGCTAGATTTTCAGAAGCCGTCAATAAATGCGTCGCAAACCTTGCAACGATTGGTCATGTATTGTTGACGGTTGCAACTGCAATTACTTAATGACACAAAACCAAATCCAAAAATGTTGCAGAAAAAAACTTCCTCAACAACCTTCATTAACAGCCACAAGAATACAGCGCCAGACTTCTGTGAATATGTCTGCCAACGCAGTAATGTCATTTAATGTATGTATAAAAGTTACTTATTGATGTTTCTGAGGCTTTTCAAGAACAAATTTTTACGACTTCAGTCAGTACTGCTTACCCCTGATTATTTGCTTGGTAATGACACAGATTCTAAACAAGATGGGGAACTAGAGCGATCTAAAAAATTTTGTATTGTGTTAAAGCACTAAGCTACTTGGAATCATCTCATGTCACAATATTTGATCAATCGGTTACATGGAGTTGGCTGTTCCTTTGCTTTCGGAACGAAGAAGACCTCATTTTTGCATTATTTTTTCCCCTTCACCTACTAACACATTAGCAAAACGAAAATGACAACTTTCAAGAACCATTCAATCCTTTAAGTATGTATCATGAAATTAACCAAGAGATAGTTCCCTACTAACTTGCAGATCTTATTCGTCAAGTGGAACAGTATATCCCGCGTGCATTACCCCACCAACACCAGGTTGGACTACAAGACCCAATTCTTTTCGACTTGATGAAACTACAGCCTCATTCTTCCGTAGTAGTCACAGAGAACAACCGAAGAATAAACAAAGAAAAATCCATTAATGTCTACTCGACAAAACTTCAGGAACTATTATACTTGTTAAACGAAGAAAAAGATATGGACGATAATTCCAGAATGTCAATCGAATCCAATCTCTTTGAGTTGACGTCCTACATCCCCACACCATCCGAAAGCTGGAAATGGCCTTCTAAGAATAAGAAAAAGAAATCGAAATCCAAAAAACCGGTGTATCCCAACAACTCTCTCTCAAAAATCCTTATTGAAAATTATAACCATCTCTCCAAGTTTGCATCTACATACTTCAATTTATCTTTGTGTTCCCATATCACAAAGTACATTGTCGAACTAATTTATTCACTTCAGTTCTGGGAAGTATACCATCTCTTGTATATCCTTCCAGAGATCGAATACTTTCTAAAGTTGGTGGGTTTTGAAATCATTCCTACTAGTTTTGGACACATGGTCAAACCTCCTGAAAACTATTTGAACGACGCCCTATTATCAGGACTACAATACCCATTCCCATACCCATTTTATAATTTCTCGTTTCACAGTTTTAATCCCAAATCAGACAACAAGAAATTCAATAGGGTTAACATCACACCTTATCCTAACATTGGTCTTATAGAACCAGACAGAATGAGATACAAGCGGACTCCTGCACCACCTCCACCTCCGTCACCTCCTAAAAGGGGCAGACCGAAGGGAAAGACTAAACCAAAACGAGGCAGACCGAAGAAAATTGTTGCTGAAAGTGTAGAAGCTGGTTCTTTTATACAAGATACACAAAGTGAACTAAGTCGCTCGGAGTTTGAACAGTCAGATGGTAGTGAATACGATCAATACGATGAAAGAATCAGGGGTTACGATGACGATGAAGAAGAAGATGAAGAAGATGAAGAAGAAGAAGAAGATGATGAAGAAGAAGATGATGACGAAGTAGAAAATGAAGAAGATGAAAACAAAATGGAGTACTCGCAATCATTTCGAGAATCTCCATTGCCTCAAGTCAGCCAGGCACCAGCAACGGTGGATAATGACGTTAAAATCGAGGGAGAAATTAAGCCTGCAAATGGATCGTCTGGTATTCCTTTACCTGTGGGTAACATATATGGCGATCACAGTCAGTATTATCCGCAAATTGATGGATCACATCCTGCTTCTTCTCCTACTAAGATACATATGGTTGATCCATCTGTGACAAATGATAAGCCTTCGGATGTCAGTAGTAGTGATGAGGATCAGGACCATAGTGATGGAAAAGATGGCGACAGTCCAATGTACAGCGAAGACAATGCATTTGGTGATGCAGCAGATTCTAACGTGAAATTAGAACACGGTCTAGATGAAAAGTATTCGTCAGTATATGGTAAGCGGAACCCTATTCTCCAATTTCAGAACCAGATTAAATTTATCCAGCAATCACCCAAGAAAAGCAAAGGAATAATTTCTGAATTGACAGGAGAGATTCCACAAGCTTTTTTGGACGATAAAAACAAAAAGAAACCGCATGGTGTGATACATCAGTGTCATTTGATAGATCCCAATACGATGAGAAGGTGTCTTAAGATTTTCTACGGCAAAAACGAGTTATTGAGACATCAAGAGTTTGTTCATGCAACAAAAAAGAAGATATACAAATGCGTATATTGTGCAAAAAATGGATCAAAGGTGCAGAGCTATCCCAGACACGACTCGCTTGCCAGACACATTCGTCGGAAACATGGAGTTACGGGTAAAGAAAACAAAATGGCCGTGAATTATGCAAAAGAGAATGTTGAAGTGATAGATGACCCAACACGGATCACAGCCAAAGTACAAAACTATAGCTCACCGTTACCACATCCTCAGTTTTTGAATCCTGATTTCACTATTAAAACCGGATATGCTGGATTTATGCTGTTTAGTGCCAAGGATGGACTGAAGCTCATCGAGCATGATATGGAAGCTGGACCGTACGAAGAAGGAGAAGAGCAGCATCACAATATGTCACAAGAATCTGGCGAAGTTACCCAGCAGCATGCGGGAGGATCTAGCAGTGAACCTGTGGCTGGGACGGTACAAGGGCTGTCAGGGTACGAAAGAATGGAGCCACAGAACCCTCTCCCAGTACCAGTACCAGCGCTATCATCAGCAAATGTGTACAACACAGCAGCTTCGTCAGGCACAATTCCTTCGGTCATGCAACGTCAATCAGAACCTTCGCGGTATTCTGATACCATTAATATTAAAAGAAGCATGGATTTCTCTTATTTAAATTCACCGGAGACTAAATAGATCTACGAAGCCTTAAGCGAATAATATAAAAAATGGTTGCAAAACGTGATACAAAAGCACCAGTAGAAATATGGCCGGGTAATGGTTCTGAGATCTTACTATGCAGCAATTTTTTCGCATTCCCAACGACTGCGAATCGACTGCGAAAATTGTGCTACATCCACGACGTTTTTTGTGGCAATAATATTTATGGTGCGCGCACTAAGATAACATCAGGTCTCGGGCGACAGGGGCTGAAACACAGCAATGTTTAGGAAATTTATTGATAAAAATCTTGTGGTTGTAGGTTTAACGGGTAACTTATCGACTAGAACCTTTGTTTTAGCCTGTTATCTAATAAAAAACCCTGCTATTCTTACCCTGAGGGGAAGATGTCACACATTACACAAAGCTAAAAATTGCAGTCAGAAGAGAAAAAAAGAAAAAACAACAAAAACGGAACGAAATTAAAAAAAGAGACGCTTAGATCCCCAATAATTAAGAGCCTGAAATCTCAGCATTCAGTCGTGTTGTCTGTATCCAAGGCCTTGCTACTATTTTTGCAGAATTATATTTCATATATCGAACCGTTTTTACGTCCGTCTTGCTTTTTTTGCTTAACTACTTAGCTAATCCCAGTTTTTTGCTACCGTCGTCTTTTCTCATTTTACATTCACTATTTTTGAATTTTGACCGCTAACCCACCCAGTTATCCACGCCCGAATTATTCATCATGAACGGCAGTCCAATACATTCAATTTATCTGTTTCCGCTTCCTGGACAAATGCTGATTCCTCTGCTGCAGCAGCAACAGCAGCAGCAGCAGCAACAGCACCACCACCACCATCACCACCACCAACAGTCGCAGCCGCAACAGTCTCCAGGACAGCTCCAACTGTTGCACAGTCATTTGCAGAGCCCTCCCAACCAGCACCCTACTCTTCAACCCCCACATTTGCAACAACTTCCATCGCATATTCCTCATCATAAAGCGCTTCCGCATTTTCGCCAGGTTCAGCCCCAAATGACACCACAGCTCCATCTGCTGCTGCAGGAACAACATTTACGCCAGCTGTACGTACATCCTTACCAATTCACTCCTCAACCCGTATATGGAACCCTGCCACACTTTGGTATCAGACAATTCTCCCCCCCTACACATCCACAACCTCGACCCAGTACCGTTGCAACTTCCGAAGATACCCCATCTAGTAGCGGCGACACGATTGCATCTTCTCAACCAGACCTGAAACCCCTGCTGCAGCCACAACCTGGACATTCATCACAGCTGCTGATCCACATACACGAACGAAAACCACTGCACACTCGTCTTTCTGTTCTGCAGTTGGAATCATTTACTCTAGAAGAAGTGGTGGAAATACTTTCTAATGCGATTCCATCGGATGTTGAAGAATACACTGAACATTTGAACAAACTCGCTGAACTTTTGTACGAAAACAAGTACACTCCAGAACAGTTTATCGATATGCAAACCAAATATTACCTGTTGATCGATGAATTGCAAAAGTACCTCGACCCAAACGATCCAATTCACTCAAAACTTCATGTAATTGTCGAGAAGAACTTTGATATTTTTATTAAGATTTCGACCAACCATAAGAACATTGACTTGGCAACGCGGACCATTCGATTTTTGACAAATATAATTATGAATCTAAATTACTGGGAAATCTATAATCTTTTATCATGGAAACCAGCCATATATCACTTTTTAACTGTGGTGCAATTTGATTTTAACGATTGTTATCAAAGATTTATCCAAGACTACACAAACTACAATTACAACAAGATCAATCAACCTCGTGTTGCAGAAGGAAGAAAACGAACCGGTAAACGTGCTCTTAGAAAGGCGAACAGAAAGCATTTGGATTCTGACGAAGATTATGGAAGAGATGGTGGATCTTTAAAGAACAAGAAGAAGGTGAAGAATGAGGATAAATGGGCTGCCCATCGTGTAATAAAAAAGGGTTCTGCCGCCAAGCCATCGAATAAATCATCAAATTATGACCCAGATGTGGTACACGAGTGTCAATTACCTTCAGCAGACGTTCCAAACAAGTTGTGTTTACGTCGATTTTCGAGAAAGTATGAATTAATCAGACATCAAGAGACAGTTCACTCAAAAAAGAAGAGACTATTCAAGTGTTTTGTCTGTGTAAAACAAAATCCAGGGGTGGGTCCCAGGATATTTACCCGTCATGATACATTAGCAAAGCATATTAGGGTAAATCACAAGATATCTGGCAAGGAAGCCAAAGCAGAAGTTGCATATTCCAAGAAACACGCCGAAGTGGTTGAAGAAGGTGATATTACTGTGCATGTTGGTCGAAGAAAGACAAAAGTAGACTTTGAATTAAGAGCACACATGGAAAAGAAAAAAATTGCAAAGGATTCACCCGACTATGATGAGGCTGGATACCTTGATCATAGTGATTTAGATTCTGGAGACGAAGAGGTAACTTTTAATCATTAATACTGAGAAACAATCTATTTTTTTTAAACTAATGATACATATTGAAAGAATATTTCCTCAGTTATTACGTTCAAACTTCTGTTGTGATAAAATAGCTTTCTTTATCGACTCGTCCTGTAAATCTTCAAAGATTTCCTTTGGAACGTCTTTCAACCCTGTAACCCTTCCTTTTAAATCGTTGCTGTGGAATATGGTATCAAATACCAAAGTATCTGAAGTGGAGTCGCTTGTCTTGTTGATTTTTGCACGGGTTGGTTGGGTTGATTTGGGATAGAAGAACAAGTTTGTGTATGTGTCCTTTGTTCCTCTATCAAAGATCTGATTTCTAGCGTCTAGTAACTTACTGTTATAAGTTCTTGTTTGAGTTGCGAGTTTGTAGAGCCATTGTTCGTCTGTTTGATAGGCGACGGTGGGAACGGCTGGGGTTGGGGTACCATTGTTGATAGGTGTGTCCGCAGTTGGAGCACCATAAATCTTCATATTCTCTAAGGGATCGGCAAATTCACCAGCAATATCACCATTATCAATGGCCTTTTGTTCCCAGAAATCATCTATCACTTTCTTCCCATCGTAAACCACTTTGGCACCAAATTCTCTGAAAATGGAACGAGCAGCAACCAAATTGACTGATCTACCTTTGTAAGAGTTTGGAATCAAGCCACGGTCAATCAAGTCGAATTTCTCATCATTGGTACACACCTTCTTGTACAAGAGTCTGTGGGTCTTGAATAATAAGTATGAGTCACGGAAACCAACCAAACGAGCTGGTTCCGTAGATATGCAGTATAGCTTGTCTCCATGGTTAAGAATCTTGAATGTTTTGAACCGATAGAATCTGCCACCTTTTAAATCTCCGTTATCATCAATCTTTTCTTTACCCTTAGGATCTTCGTCTTCAATGACAACTTCATCGTTTTCTACATGCAACTCTCTTCCCTCATCATCGACTATTCTATCTTGTAAAGCAGCAAAGTTCTTTCTACCTCTTTTCTTGAGAATTTTCTTCTCGGGCTTGGCCTTGGTATTGGACTTGGCCTCTTTGGTTTCAAGATCATTATCATCATCTTCTTCTTCATCATCGTCTTCATCCTCCTCCTCAATACTTCTCTTGGTTCCTCTCTTAGACGTAACTCTTTCTTCTTCAAAATCATCATCTACATCTTCATCCTCCTCCTCATCCTCGTCTTCTTTAATTGATATGTCTTGGGCGTCTCCATTGTATTCATCATCTTCAATATCAGCTTCCGCTTGCAAGGCATGTTCTTCTCTTTCGTGCGTTGCTTCCTCATATCCACGTGTACGTCTAGGTCTTGGAGGAGACATTTCTTCTCTTTTAAGTCTGGTTGATCTGGCCATTGTTTATATTGACCAAAAGATTTGCTAGTTTTGTGCTTATTTAGACACTTTTTGTTTTCATCCAAAATCTAAAATATCGTGTGAAAATCATTTTTCAATATAGTTCTATAAACAAAAAAAAATGATTGGGGTTTTATATACATGAATGTTTTAGACTTCACTCGTTATCTTTATGTTCAGATTCCGGTTTTTCGTCCTTGAAAGCATCTTTTCCATCAAGATACTTGTCAAAGGCATCGTTATTTTCGGGGAATGGTCTTTTTCCAAGCAAACGAATCATATCTTCTCTAGTAATAAACTCTTTTTTCAATAATTCTTCCGCAACCAATTTTACCTCCGTAGCCTTTTCCTTCAACAATTTTGTACATTTGTCGTAGGCATCACCAACAATACGTTGGATCTCCTCGTCAATAATCTGGTTTGTCTCTTCACTGAAAGGTTTGGTCAAATTATCTTGAGCCTGAGTGTCTGCATAATTAACGAACCCGACTTTCTCAGACATACCAAATCTCAATACCATAGATTGTGCAATGTTGGTGACCTTCTTGAAATCATCGTGTGCTCCACTGGTGACAGAAGAAAAGTGAAGCTCTTCACTTACTCTTCCACCCAATGTCATGATCATTCTATCCTCCAATTGAAGAGTGGACATCAAGTATTGGTCAGGAGGTAAATACTGAGCGTATCCAAGTGCACCTTGGCCCCTTGGAATAATAGAAACCTTCAATAATGGATGTGCATGTTTCAAGAACCAGCCACAAACAGCGTGCCCTGCTTCATGGTATGCCACAACCTTTTGCTCTTCTTCATTCAAGATCTTAGTCTTCTTTTCTACACCTCCAATAACTCTTTCAATAGCCAATTCAAAATGCCTCAAAGTAACTGCTTCAGCATTGTATCTGGCAGCAATCAAAGCTGATTCGTTACAAACATTTGCAATGTCAGCACCAGAAAAGCCAGGCGTTAAAGCTGCCAATCTCCCAGACAAGTCTTGATCAATATTGTCGATTAGCTTGATCTTCTTCAAGTGAACTTCAAAAATCTCCTTACGACCTTGCAATTCAGGATTATCAATAGCAATATGTCTGTCAAATCTCCCTGGTCTCATCAAGGCCTTATCCAAGATATCTGCCCTATTAGTACCAGCCAAAACAACAACATGATCTGAGCTATCAAACCCGTCCATCTCAACCAACAACTGGTTCAAGGTGGTTTCCCGTTCGTCATTAGCACCACTGGCATTTCCCTTGGAACGCTGCTTACCAATGGCATCGATTTCATCAACAAAGACAATGGCTGGAGCGTTCTCACGAGCGGTCTTGAACAAGTCACGAACTCTTGAAGCACCGACACCAACAAACATTTCAACAAACTCAGAGCCTGAAACTGAATAGAATGGAACATCTGCTTCCCCAGCAGTAGCCTTAGCAAGCAAAGTCTTACCGGTACCAGGTGGACCAGACAAAATAGCACCTCTTGGAATTTTGGCACCCAACTTCTCATACTTCTCAGGGTTCTGCAAAAACTTCACAAATTCAGTTACTTCTTCCTTGGCCTCTGCCATACCTGCAACATCCTTGAATCTGATCTTAACTTCCGCATCATGGTTGAACTTCTTAGCCGTTGATTTGCCAAAACCCAAAGGTCCACCCATTCCACCCATAGATCCAGCCTTCTTGGTCATATAGTAAATTGCACCGAGGAACAAGAGGGTAGGCAAAAAGTTGATCATCATCTTTGCAGTGCTTCCTTCAGTGGTATAAATGACAGGAACTCTCATTTGATCAGATATGCTATACTCATCTTGAATATCACGTAAACTACGCTCAAAGGCTTCGATGGCACCAATGGAGAAATAGAGGTTGTTGGCTTCAGGGTACTGCGTTCTTCCATTCTGGTTTAACTCAATAATGGCAGTCCTGTTGTTCACAACGACAATTCTTTCCACAAGGTTCTTACTTAAGAACTTGGAGCTAAACTCTTGGAAAGTGATTTGATTGTTGTTCTCGTGAGACAAGTTGTATGCTATGTATCCCAAGAGACCAGCAAGCATACCAAATTGGAAATATCTCATTGGCGGACCATTGAGGTTAATTTCAATATCAATGTTTTTCTTTCCATCATTTTCATCTTGTTTTTTAGCATTCAGCTTTTGGTCAGTCTGTTTCTTATTTGATGAACCATTGGATTCCTTTGATTGATTCGTTTGAAAGTTGAAGTTTTTATTGAAGTTCTTCGTGTACTCTGCCTTGTTGAATGGATAAACTTGAGAAAGTTTTTCCTGAAGGGCATTAACTTCTTCATTGAAACTTTCAAACTTGGCATATTCATATGGGCATATTGGACAAGTGTATCTTTCGGTGCCTTCACTATATGGAGCCAGAGACAAAGAATCAAAGATATCAAACCAGCCCATAACGATTTCAGGCAGAAGTTGATTTTCAGTTGAAACTTTCGCAACAATAGCTTCTCTCAGTTCTGTTGGTTCTGATTTGCAATAGATAGACAAGAGTTTGGCAACAGTTGGGTTCTCAAATTTCACTTCATCTAAAAACACTAATTTGTTCAGTAAAGCGTAGTAGATGTGGAAGTAAAACAAAACTTCGTCCTTTGTCACTGGTGCCACATCTTTGTGAGTTTGGGCAAACAAGTCGATAATCTCATCGATTATGGTGTTAGGATTCACGGAAGCATTGGGGTTACTGGAATGGGCCTTGCATTGGCCAATAAAGGAGTCACACATGTAATAATATACTATCATGTAACGAGCCAACGTGTCCAGATCAAGGGGGTCTGACCCGTCAAACTTTATTGATGGAGTTCTTATGCTTTCATCAATCGTCTTGAAGGTTTGTGCTTCTGTTATTCTCATTTCTTGTTGGAAAAGTTTTGAACGCAAGGAAAACTTTTTGAAAAAACCGGCTTCACGGTAGCTATCCTTAAGTTCCTTCAATTTCCTGATTTCATTATCAATGTTCTCTTGATGTTTGTCTGTATGTTCCGGTGCTCTCAAGAGATTTGTGGCGTGTAATGCACGAATGGGAAGAAATGACAAGTTACTTGCTCTCAATCTTTTAAAGTGCTGTAACCTCACTCGATGTAGTCTCCTTGTAGTAAGCATTATATCTAAGGGTTGTGTTAACGAGTTGACACTATTGATTTCGCCTTCAAGTTGGAGTGAGCACAGAAGAAAATGTAGACTTCCTAATTCGGAAGTATATTTTTTCGGTGCTAGAGCTACTTTGATAGCTGCGAAAATCAAATATAAAAAAAAAATAAATAAATAAGCCTTTGCTCAAAAATAATATTCGTTGAAAGTTTCCAGCATAATCAAAAAAAATTACGTGAAGTTGATCTGTTAAATAAAATATTCAAGGAGGTATTAAAACACCTTTCCAAAAATACATTGTTTCTTTGAAACAAAAATTAATAATCATGCAAACTTTTTATTATTATTAATCTAATGCTATGACACCAAAAAAATATCCAGACAAGTCAATAAAAGCCCCGCTTAACAATAACTCTCAACTCCTAATCTTTTCAACAAGGATCCACATCCTTGTCCCTTAACCTTCAAGTTTAAAGTGTGCAATGACAGGCCTGTGGTCACTAAACCTGAAACCATTGTACGTATTGTCAATGACCTCATGGCTAATCACCGAAGTTTTTCCATCTTCGTTAGCATGCAAAGGAGCCCAAATGTAATCAATGTTAGACTGTTTGGCATCTTCTGGAAATCCAGTAAAGGTATCTAAGTTGTTACCGTAGTGGTTGTAGGCAGTAACGTTTGTATCCTTAAAGCCAGTGGCCACGGTTTTGTATGCAATATCGGTACTGACTGAGTTAAAGTCACCACCTAAAATAGTTGGATGAACTCCACTAAATGTCTCTTTGGAGTAGTCCAAGAAGTAATGAGCACTGTAGTTTCTTGCCGCCACAGAACTCACTTCGAGATGCGTATTCATGAAATTGACAAAACGTCCTGATTTTACATTCTTAAATGTAGCAATGGTAACAATACGGTTGTACCCTGCGCCAGGATATTTGCTAGGAACATCAGGAGTTAAACTTAACCATTTGGTAGTACCATTGATCAACTTCCATTCTTCCTTGTTGTAGACAATTGGGGAGTATTCACCCTTTTGATGACCATCATCTCTACCCACTCCAAAGTACGTAAAAGGATTGTTCTTCGTAGCATTGTTCAATCCTTGGACAATGTCAGTGACTTGATTATAGTAGCATTCTTGTAAGCCAATGAGGGTAGGGTATTGCAAAGCTCTCGATTGAATGGCATTGACAACTCCATACTTTCTATCGCTCCAGTCTCTTTCGCCAACAGCATGACTGTTGATACCGTTTTTGACATTGTTAGAGTAAATTCTGAATTCAAATGTAGCAGTTTGTTGGCGTTTGGCAATGATCACATCTTGCAATGCCGTGTAATGACGAGTAAAGTTAGTCTGCGAGTAGTGGATGAATCCACCCACACAAAACAACAAAACTAAGGTGGTTGCTATTATACGTTGGTTTTGAAAAAGGTTCTTGGTCATTTCTGTTGAATGATTTGTAATTGTGGACCTAACTCATCTCTCTTTATACTGTGGGAGTTGTGGATATTATTTTTTTTGAGAGTCAATATATTTTTAATTCTGAAACGATGAGGCAATTGTTTCAAATTATTTTTTGGAGTACATGCATTCTACCAGAGTCACTTACGAAGAGGTAGAGGCGGATCAGCTATTTATGGAAACGAGCCGGTAATGTGGATAGTTTATATCATGCGAACAGTGGCAAGGACCGATGTTTCAAAGTTACTTGAAGTATCTGCACATAGAACGGCTGCAATCAACTGTAATCATGGTTCCAAAAAAAAAAAAAACTGATTGGTCTTGCCAAGAAACCGAGATAGATTCGAAGATTTAATGTGGATTGTTGACACATGTTTCAGCAAAAATTTTGTTCAAACTTTTGAAGCCCTGGTGCGTAGACCTTCTATTGGTCTCGTATAAATTGATAACGAAAATACTCTCCGAAAGGCGGAGAAGAGTGTGCGCGTCATCCTCTGTTGCTTAAAATAGACCGGCAAAAGTTTAACCGCGATACCTTCTCCCATCAACACTGACGTCTAAGCCGCCTCAAGTAGGTGTTGTCTGATGTTTTCAGGAGGGGAAGGTGGAAGCCAGCATAAAAAATTGATCCCTGTAGATTACCAGTTCAAGTCGCATTGGAGATGAATAATGTATATTTCCCAAATAGGCAATCTACTTTTGTTTGATTCAATATTCCGTTTCTTATCTGTGATCTCGGGATATTCCGACGTGTCGGCCACATTAGATATATATAAATCGGCGAGAAAAGAACTCACCAGTACAAAGAATTTACTTTTCGTAATTATGACTACTGTACTTACACCCGAACAATTCCACGCCCAGATCGTATCTAAATATACCGATGTTATTGGTGAGAAGTTGGGAGGAAAAGTGTTAAAGTTCTCTGACGAGTGGTTTGCTGCAGCGGAAAACTTGATCAAGCCCAAGGAAGCAATCCGAGATGCCACAAGATTCACCCACGCTGGTGCATGGTACGATGGCTGGGAAACCAGAAGACACAATGTTGAAGAAGCTGATTGGGTGATCTTCAAATTGGGTGTCAGTTCGGCCAAGTTGATTGGTTGTGAAGTCGACACTGCGTTTTTCAACGGAAACCATGCACCACATATTTCTGTTGAAGCCTTGTTCAGAGCAGACGACGATGTGGCAGCTATTGCCGAGTCCGATTGGCAATCGGTCATTCCCAAGACCGAATGTGGACCATCCCAAAAGCATTTCTTTGTTCGTGATAGTATTACTGGAGATAACTATACCCATGTAAGATTGAGAATGTATCCTGACGGAGGCATTGCCCGTTTCAGGTTGTATGGAGACGTTGTGCCCATTCATCCTGAAGACAAGTCGACGGTCTTGGACTTGGCTTCGGTACTCAATGGTGGCGTGGCTATTGATCGTTCCGACCAGCATTTCGGCCTGGCAGACAACTTATTGTTGCCCGGACGTGGCCACGACATGTCTGATGGATGGGAAACATCAAGATCAAGAGAACCAGGCCATGTTGACTGGGTGGTTATCAGATTGGGTGCTAAAACCAGCATCAAGGACATTGTAGTAGACACGGCTCATTTCCGAGGCAATTTCCCCCAAAAGGTGAATGTGAAGGGTGTAGCTGTTTCTCACGACCTGGAAGTGCCTCGCTACGACTCTCTGGCTTGGGAAACATTGGTGGGTGACACTAAAACCGGGCCAGATGCCGAGCACGAGTTTTCAGTGGAAACCAAAAAGGCCTACAGCCACGTATTGTTGACGATTATTCCTGACGGGGGTGTAAAGAGAATTAGAGTTTATGGTACTATTGCATAGAACAAAATAGACAAGGACTGAAAAATTATACATGTCCGCGATGCTTCTTGACAAACTCAGCCAACGTGTGGCGGTGCGAGATGTGGTGGCGCTTTTTGAACCACTGGATTTTGCAGAAAAGACACAGTTGCTGTTGGTGCGACACTTGAGAACCATAGCAATCCACAATGCGTACTATGTGAATCGGTTTCTCAAGGACTATGTTAGTTGTGGCGAAGAGTATGGAATTAATGATGAGTTGTACGAGATATTTAGCGACACCATGACGGCGCGCGAGTTGGGACCCACAGATACCGATATTATCACGTATTCGGTGGGTGCAGGCCCGGTCTTCATCAAGGAAACACCCAGGTTGATTCTGGGGAACAATACCACCGGATTTCGAACATGGGAAGCTGCGATTTGTCTTGCTAATTGGTTCCAAGCAGGACAGTTTAGGAATAAAGGTGTGTTGGAATTGGGTGCTGGAACCGGACTCTTAAGTCTTGCGCTCACCAAGTACCACGAGCCCAAACTGGTGACGATGACAGATGGTTCAACCGAGCTTATTGATAAGTTCGGCGAGATGTTGCGGCTCAACGGACTCGGTACGCAAGATATCATGTGTCAGCAGCTCTTATGGGGCACTACCAACGTATGTATGGAGGGCTTTGTGCATGAACCGCCCGATGGAATCGATATCATTGTTGCAGCCGATATCACGTACGATTCGAGCGTTTTGGAGTTGCTTGCATGTACAATTTACGATTTCTTTGAGAAGGGCACCGACATGGCTATAATCGCAGCTACAGTCCGTAACGAAGATACCATAGCTGCGTGGGAAGAATATTTATCGCAGTTCAGCTGGTCGGTGGAGGAACATCGACCCAAGACAGAACTTTCCAATTGTTGGTTCATGAACGATCCAGTTGTGAAAATTTATACCATTAAACCAAAGACTAAAGTTACAGAATAGAAATAGACGCAGATTTACCACAGATTAACCACAGATGTATACGAATAGTAATGGAGAGTAGTGGTTTGGTAGTGTGCACCCTGACAATTTCCTGCATATAAACCGACCAATAATATTCGTGCAGGCAAAAAAGTGTCGGAGAAGAACAAAAGTGAAAAACACCCAGAGTTAGTTCTTACCAAATAGACATAATGGCTTTAAGATTTCCAACCCCAGTTGCCAAGTACTACTGGCCAT
Source organism: Teunomyces aglyptinius (assembly GCA_030581575.1). Lineage (NCBI taxonomy): Eukaryota > Fungi > Ascomycota > Pichiomycetes > Serinales > Debaryomycetaceae > Teunomyces > Teunomyces aglyptinius. The sequence goes on from JAKTTR010000014.1 coordinate 57,927, forward strand.
ACGCCACTGGTGGTAAGTAGATTGTGATTTCCAACCAATTGGATTCCTACTGTGCTGGATACGTTACCCGAGAACCCGAGACAAGACTGAATCAAGACTAGAACCAGAACAAGAGTTTGGACTAGAGAATCAAGACATGAGTTTTGGACAACTAGTCGCGTACCTCATTAACGTTTCAATGGTTATTTTTGTATCTGTTTATCAGGAACCCAGCCAAACTTTAGTAAATGTACTAACAAACAGCTGCTGTCACCTACTACTTAATCTACAAGGCATCTATTGCTTCTCAAAACTCTGATGAATTCATTAACGACCCAAGACACCCAAGATTTGCCAACGGTGGTAAGTTTATCGACTTGGAAAACAAGGATTGAGTGCTGCTTTCAGTATAGGTTGGTATATATAATCTGAAATGAACATTTATTAGACGAATAGTAGATGAGAAACGTACGGGAAACTGACGGTCTGGGCAGATCCCAAAAGAGACGGCCGGTACCGGGCTGGCGGGGTACCGTACCGGAAACCCGTTGTCGCTTACATGTCCTTAAACTTTAAAGAAAAACGAGTTTTTAATCGGCTATATCGACGATTGGTTTATTAGTGTAGACTGCCCGAAGTACGGAGAGAGCGAAGAGAAACACGACTAAAAAAAATTTAAAATAATGCAAAGAATTTAAAAATTTGTAGAACTAAATACCAATTATATTTATAAATAAACCCAACCATCAAAAGCATATCCTCCCTGAAGAACCAAACTGTAGTGTATAAAAGTCAAACAACATACTTGAGCCAGTCAAGATTAGTTTGTGGAAAAGAGCCACTTTCTGTAATTCTCCTGTATCAAGTCATTGTTGAACTTCAAGGCTTGCGAGTCATCCAAGACAAAAGGTGGTTCTGAGGCATGGCTGCATTGTGAAGCGTCGTTCTTGCAGATGCAGCATTCGTACATAAAAGAACTCTTTGGATGTTGTTGTTCTGTTGTATACGAGGTATAGTTGTAGTATGATTCGGGTACGTCTGTGGTGTATGATAATAAAGGTGTGTTAGGAAGCGACGCATCCAGTATGTACGAGACATCGTCTCTTTCGTCGTCTGTGATGTTGAAGTCAAAGATATCTTCGTAGTCAGTCATGATCTCTGTCATACTTGTTTCAAGTATTGAATGTTTGATGTTGTGATGAAATGGTAGATTGAATTGTGAATATGATCTGGAACTGCCTTTCTATATATACCTGTGCAAAAAGTACTGGGGTGGTATGAGTAATGGCGGCTGTTCACGTGTGACTCAACATAACCACACCCAGAAAATTTCGTCGTACTCATTTTTTTTTTTGTTTTTGTGGCGTTGTTTCAGCTCCACCACCACCACCACAGTAGTTGTGTAAATTGTGTAAGGTCAGGCGCTCAGACCTCTGGATCGCATACATGGAGCGTGAGGCTGAAGTGCCATCATCTGTGGTGGTTCATTCCTAAAATGGAAGATGTGTTGGTTAGTTGTTTTTAGCATTCACAGTGTGTTGTTGCCTTCGCTGTGGAGCTGATTCTGTTCTGGGGAACTTCGGACTCGGGGTGCGACCACCGCACGTCTTCCGGATAGCATTTTTTTGTGACTCGCTATTATTATTATTATTATTATTAATTTTCTTGCTCATCGTGAGTCAACGCAAGATTCCAGACTATGCGATTACGGGAATTCGCAGTAGAAAGCGCAATCGGGTAATTGTTCCTTGTTCTATCGATGCACCAAGTATGGTATAGGGAACACATTTAATGGGCCCACAATATCCTTGCGTCGAGGTACTAACCGTCCTAGACTTGCTGTTGCTTCCTGCTACATATTGCTACATGTATCCTATGGCTTTGACGCCAGCTATGCTTCGAACCTTTACATTATGTTATCTTGTTCTCCACTCCTCTTATTATTAAGCTTCTTACGTTATCTGAATCGGTTTTAATTGTCCGTGCCCCTTCCCCTCGTTTTGTGCGAGAAACGGGGAAGCCTACAGAACATCCTAGACCATGCACGTGTATATACCTACCCCAAGCCCCGACTAATGTTTACATGGATCTTTTTAGCACTTTCAACATTACGATAATACGTCACCTGTTTGAAAAGCAACATATGTCTCAGACCTCGAAAAATTTGCCTTTCAACTACGATTTATGGTTGCAATGGGGACAGCCAGCCTAAAAACAAAAGGCGATTTGCATCACTTCTCTACCATATAAATACGTCTTCGAGTTACACCCGTCTAATATTACTGTTTCGATCCGTCTCATATCGCTTACCACAGCCTTGAAGCGCGATGTCGGCATACGCGGCTTGGGTCATAAACCCCGCCTATAATGTCGCATACGTATGTCTCCTTTTTGAGTGTGTCGCAAATCTCGTGCACCGTGAATCTTTTGTCATCTGGCATATTTACTTAAACCTCATATGATCTACTCCTTCTACATATTCGATAGACACTGTAGTTGTATTTACAGTAGGGAATATTCCCACTTAGAACCCCACAGTGGTTACATCAACAAAAATAACCAGTCAGACACGTCCCAGCTCCTTTTTGGAATCCTCTACTCGCTCAAACAGATTTCCTCCAAACTCATCGATAACGAAGATTCTCCAATCACAAACTCCCTCAAGTCATTCACGTTGGGTAGCTTCAGATGCCACTACCTTGAAAGTTTAACAGGACTCAAATTTGTCCTCACCACAGACACAAATATCGATAACCTCCAGAACATCTTATGGGAATTGTATTCAAACTATTACTTAAACACCGTTGTCCATAACGGTCTTTCTCCGGTGGAATTCAAGGCCGACTCAGATGAATATTCAAAGATAACAAACACCAACTTCATTTCCCAAACCGACAAGTTTTTGGAAAGCTTGCCGAGTTTCACAAGCTGAGCTCCAACACAATTGAAATCACTTTTAGACATATATAGAACTTCACCATCGCAAAATCGAATAGAGGGACAACCCTGGCTTTTCCCAAATGTGAAATTTCATCCTGTTCCTGTTCATTTTAGTGCGGGCAGACGCACTGATATTGCTATTGGGAGGCTTTTTTCAGCCAATTTATTGCGGTCCTGGTCAATTGACAGATAACGGCGATATGGAGTTGGACAGGCATCGCGTAACTACAAAGTCAAATAAATTAACACGTACCTATATTCCTTTCTCTTTGAACTATCGGGCTACTTATGATTGTACTTGATGAACGTCCTGACCATTTCAAAACTGGTATCCATGAATCAGCATTGGTGTTTTTGGCCTGTATGGCCCAGTTCCTTACGCAGGGTGGAATCACCATGGTGCTCTCGACCATGAACATTATTCTAAAAACCTTTTCAGATGGCCAAAATACAAACGATAATACCAAAGTGTGGTTCATTGGTTCGTTTTCATTGACAATTGGTACGTTCATTCTTATTAGTGGCAGACTCGGTGACTTATTTGGACTTAAGTTGGTGTTTACCATTGGCTGGTTCTGGTGCTCATTGTGGTCGTTAATTACGGGTCTTTCGGTCTACTCAGATTCGATCATTCTTTTTATCATTTGTCGAGCATTCCAAGGGATCGGCTTTGCTCTTATTCTTCCCTGTGCCATGGGTATATTGGGGAGCGCATACGGAGCAGGCCAAAGGAAAAACTTGATGTTTGGTTTTGTAGGTGCTTCTGGCCCTACTGGTGCAACTATGGGTTTATTGATGGCAGCAGTTGTGGGCCAATATGCATGGTGGCCGTGGGAATTCTGGCTTTTGTCAATTGTCTGCTTTGTCTTTGGCGTGGGCTCAATATTGGTGGTGCCTAACTTGAAAACAACCCGTTATAGCCGCAGGGAAGCAATGAAACGTCTCAATATCCTTGGTTCTTCAACAGGTATGGCTGGTCTCATTTTGTTCAATTTTGTTTGGAATCAAGGCCCCATTGTGGGCTGGTCCAGTGGCTATATCATTGCATTATTGATCATCTCTGTATTGTTGATTATTGCATTCTTTTACTTGGATCTCAAGGTTGTTTCATATCCTTTGTTGCCTCGGCCGATCTATAACCGAAAAATTGGCATGGTCTTGCTCTGTGTTGGGTTGGGTTGGGGCTCGTTTGGCATATGGCAGTTTTACTTTGTCAACATCAACCTCAACTTAAGGCATTACACTCCTATCCAAATTGGTTTATCGTACCTCCCTATCTTTGTGAGTGGGATAATTGCGTCGTTGGTAGCTTCCTATGTCATTTCCAGAACCAAACCTTCGTATATCATTTGCTTTTCGGCCTTTTGTTTTGCTGGTGGTGTCATTTGTCTTGCTGTAATGCCAGTCCATCAGTCGTTTTTCAGAATCTCCATGAACCAGATGTTTATCATTTGCTGGGCCGTCGATATGAGTTTCCCTGCCGCATCCATCATTCTATCAAATTATCTTCCACTCTATCACCAGGGTATGGCAGGATCGTTGGTTTCCACGGTTATTAACTACAGTGTATCTCTTTTTCTCGGAATTTCAAGCACAGTTGAAATCCAGACGTTCAAAAACACTCAGGATACGTTACTCAGTTACCGTGCTGGAATCTACTTTGGGATCGGTGTTGCCAGTTTGGGCGTGGTTTTTTCTCTCATTTTTATCTGGATACAATACAATGACAAGCCTGGCATGCTTGATACAGAAACAGATATCTCCAAATGGGATTAAGGTATTATGGTTTAATTGCTGCAAATAGAGTAAATAAATAAAAAAGAAAAAAGAGACAGAAAAAATAAAAAGACAGAAATTTATCTGCAGGTTTGGTGTTTTTATTTTCAAAACATTGTTGATACACATCTCCAACTTTTGTTGTAGCAAAGCTGTGTTGAAATGTCCAGGATCCCCATGCCTATAAGAGGTGGAGATGGAACCAAGAAACGGGTGCTAGGAGAAATCCTGAATACCATAAACAAACCACCGGAAAAAAGACGCAATTCGCTTGGGTTCGATATGGTGAGTGTATCCGGGTTTGAGCTGAGGATTCCCTCGTTGGGTCCTACAAGTATTGTAACCACATCTCCACGAAGCAAACTTGAAAATATCAGACATCTCAAGGAAAGATTAGCACGGACGAGAGGCACGGAGCTGGCAGTGAGAATGGAACCACAGGTCGGCCAGCTGTTTTTGAGTCAAACAGTCCTCAACAAGAAATCACAGAAACATGAACTTGAATTGGAGCAAAAGACATTGGATGAAGAATGGGAAATTCTCAGAAATCAGCTTGATCGAATTGGTCGACGCCAGCGTAAATTAAGACAAAAAATTTCTCTGGCAGAAGAAGAGATTATTGTGGCTACTAGAAGACTCGATAGATCTACCATTAAAAACCAAGACGAGATCAAGCTCAAGGAAGAATTGATTGATATTCAAATAAAACAACTCCTGGTTGATCTCACAGAACAATATAACAACATTCATTTTGAAATGAAAGATGCAATAGAGAATGCAAAACTGTACCGCGATGCAGAGATCGGTCGTGATCTCAGTGAGTTGAAGCAGGAGATTGAAGATATACAGTCTAAATTAAAAATAGCAAGAGATCGAAAGCAAAACGTATTACAGGAGGAAGCTAAAACGTTGGAGAAAGAAATCACCACTTTACTCCAGGACAAGACAGAACAAATTGATAAGTTGACTGCATCTTTTGAATCAAAAGAAGCAGAGATAAGCATGGTTTCAGCCAGTCTAAGTGATTTGGAAACGAAAATAAAACATGAACATGACCAGGTCACGCAGTTACAGCAGCATATTTCCAGCATTGAGAGCCAAATGAGTGAGTTTGGGACAACCAAGGGATCATTAATAGAAAGAATTGACATTATGGATACTAAACTTGGTGAGTATCGAAAACTTGAAAACCAGGAGTTGACTAAAATGAACGGGGTCAAGCAACAGTATCATGTTGCAAAGATGAAGCATGATAATCACGAAACACACCGTCAAATACTTGAGAATTCAATAATGAACCACCAGGGTAAATATCGGGTTTATGTGAAAAGCACCAGACCCGATACTGAACTAGCTATTGATGGGAAAGTGTACCACTTCAACAAAACGTTTCCTGTGAGCACGACGTCGTTGCAGATGATGGATGAGTTTCAGTACCTTATCTTGAGTAGTCTCAAGGGTAATAGTGTGAGCATTGTCAACATGGGACAGGATCTGCTTGTTTTCCCCAAGTATGTTTTATTAAGCTATCAGAAAATGCTTGGATATGAACTGAGTTGGTTGTTTGATTTCAAGTATAAGAGTATCTTTTTAAGAAACAACCATTGCTTTGATTCACTCAATTCCAAGTGTGAAATTGATCCAAGTTCTTCAGTGAAATGTCTCCCAGCTCAACAGATGATACTTGACCAGGAGTCAACTACTGAATTTTCTCGTATACTTGAACAGATAACTACTGAATCCGGCGAAGTTCGTATCGACATAATATCAATTGAGGGTAAAAGAGAAAATAAGCAGTTTGAAAGTCGGATAATGTTTATGGATCTAAGTACTCTTTCCCTTGAATTGCAAAAGTCGGCTGTTAATCCGTCAATGAATCAACAAACCCTCGAGGCAAAATTCATCGGTCTGGCGTCGTCTGTTGGAAAGTGTCTCTTTCTTGCTAGCATGAGCCATGATCGTAATTGGAAGGACCTTCTCGATACACTAGAAGAGATCAACATAAAATAAATAATTTGGCATGTATAGTACAGGGTAGGGGTAAATAAACAAATTACATAGAGGAAACAAGCTCGTGCAACTTCAACTTCAAGTCCTCGGTCGTGCCGATATGAGCATCTGGTCTAACAGGTTTGGCTTCCTTGGGTTCTTCCTTGGGTTCCTCCTTGACTTTTTCATTACTTCCATTCTCCTTGCTTTGGGTGGAAACAGTGTGCTGGTTGTTAGTGACGGGTGTAGCCAAAACGTCTGGCTTTGGTGGTAGTTCGTAGCCCAATGGATGTGCAGCCGTATCGTCATTTTCTAACAAGACGTCGGTGATTCTGTACTTTGGACCACATGGTTCTATAAGATGAGGGAACATCTCAAGCGTATCGTATATGTCTGCGATGTTCAATGTAATGTCCTTCGAGCTTGATTCTTCGACTTCGCTGAAACTTCTCTTTTTTGAAGGCATGGTGCTGGCAGTTGTAGTAGTCATTGGGGTTTCGAGGATTTCCTTTTTGTTTTCAATTGCTGCCAAATCGTTGTTAGTGTACTTCTTCTCGCGGTACTTGGCGACATCGATTGCACTCTCAACGATATTTTTGAGGTGGGTCTCCAACCCAAGAAGGACAACTTCAAGCACCTGTGTATTTAATCCTCCTGTTAATCCATTCTCTCTCATTATCATCAAGATACGTCTTGAAAGATTGTCGTAATCGGGTAATTCATAGTTTTGAGTAGCGATAGGAGTGTTAATACCGTTGACCACATCTTGTTGCCATTGAACAAGATTATTCACTTGAAGCTGCTGTTGTTCTTTGTCTTGAATCATGGGGATTTTCGGTAACAACGAGTGTCTAGTGAGTGTGATGGTGGCCGACAACTTGTTTTTCTTCCCACTGTCTCTCGAAATATTCTTGATTCTTCTTCTCTCCTTTATGGGCAAACCCATGATGTTCTGCTTAAACTTTTCATACTGGGAAGATTTCACCTTGGAAATCTTTTGGGCTTTCTTGTTCCAAAAGGAAGCAAATTCTTTTGAATAGTCCAACGGTACATCTCTCATAGAGTTGGCAAAGTTTAAGAGAAGTAACTTGTTGTGATATTGCATAAGTCCATCCTTTAGTATGGGACTTATTGTTTGGACCAACTCATTACGCGATAATCTTCCAACCAAGTACAAACTCAAGGTTTCATGGTACTTTTCCCAATTGTTTCCCAATTTTCCTTGGAAATCACGTATTAATTTGCCCAATTCCAGACGTTGCTGTTTCTTATTAGGATCTGAAGATGATGCAGGAGTAGATCCTGATGGTGTTGCCGTGGATCCTGTGATTTCAGGTGCGGTGCTTACAGTCGGAACGGTAGCCACAGACATTACTCGCTGGTAGATGGTATTATGGACGAGGAACCTCCCGAGGACACAAGCAGAAGGGAGGTATGTATGAAATTAGATCCAAATAGAAGAACTGGATATAATTTGGAGATGGATTGGTTCAGTAAACTGAAGATTCGAACCCAGTGTTTGGCAATGAGTACAGTAATTCTATTTTTCGAATCCAATTTTGTCTGTGGCGTGCATACAGTGCACCGTACCAATCAGTCACTTTATTTTTTTTGTGGCTTCTAGTAAGCAAACAGAGGCTAGAGCTGTCTTTTGCGTGGGACCCAGTTTATTAATAATTCGTGGGGAGAATAATAAAGTAGTGGGGTTAGTGTGGAGTTCACACGGAGTTCATGCGGAGTTCACACGGAATACACACGGAGTTAGCATGGAGATAGCATGGAGATAACGTGGAGATAGCATGGAGTGGAGCAGAACACTCTGTTTTATGTTGGTTCGAGGAAGGCTTAACTTTTCTGTGTAATAAAAATTGGCAATGTTCGTAAAGGGACTTTGCTTAAGTTGTATTGTTATAATATGCAAATGCGTCAAAAAAAATGTGATATGAGATTCGAGGTCCTTTATGCCTGAAACACATTGCCGGCGTTATAGTCATCGACCTCGAGGGAATCTGTATTCTAATCTTAATAGGTATTATATGCTTGGCATTTCTGCCGTTCACGAATAAACGTAACCTCGTTGGACCAGATTGGCTTTTAGTGATAGCCGTCAATATTTTTTTGCCAGGGTGCATCTAAACTTAATCCATATGCAACGGGTATGCACAAGCACCACACGGACCGCCGGGAATAAGAATGTGTCACTATGCATAACATTTGAGAAAATACTGCACATATTTTTTATTTCCGAATACACAATATGTTACATGCCGCATCCGGTTCCTTATTTGTATAAATATAAATAATGCTGGAGAAGCCTTCGAAAATTGTATCATTTTGAGAAAAGTTTCAATGACTGGCACAGAGGATCTCACTGCCACACCTCATTACCTTCCAAGAGATGAGGAATCTGGATCTGGAACTGAGTCTGTAACCTCAAACTCGTCAAATAAAGTAGAACAGTTTACAGCCTTGACAGATGGGCCAGCCCCCCTCTCACGGCATCCCAGTATCTTGGAAAGAGTCCAAACACAATATTCTTTCTTCAACAAGAAATTGAAGAGCAAAAGAATCTCAGTGGCCAAGAGCATCCTCTTGGCATATCTCATTCTTGCTTGCTTCGTTTTGGGTGTCTTGTCGGTTTATTGGGGTGCAGCCTATCAAAGAAACGAGAGATTGAGAAACTTGAAAATGTTGGTGGTACTTGAAGACGATGTTTCCGTTGACAATGTTCCGCCATTCATAAGTAGCAATCTCAAAGAAACGTTGCTAGGTGATGCTGCCAAAGCAAATGGTGATTTCCATTTCTACAGCACTACTGAATTTGGTGCCATCGCAGCCAAGCACAATAATACCATCTATCAGGAAGTGGAAAGACAGATCCATCACCAGAAGTACTGGTCGTCGATCTATGTCAAGGCTAATGCCAGTTACAACTACTATCAGGCCATAGTAAACGGAGATGCAAACTACAACGTGGCTAATAATACGATTCTCTCAATCTACGAAACCGGTCGTGATTATTTGAATATGAATGCTTATATCACTCCCTCTATTCAAAGAGTGGAAAGATTGTGGCTCCCAAACTCCATCAATGCTACCTCCAGTTTGGTTAACTTAGTCACCGACAAGTCGGTGTTTAGTAACCGCGATAGCATAAGAATCATGACATCTCCTATGGCCTTCACGTATGTGGATACCAAGCCGGTGGATAACCCCGTGCTTTCCGCTCCATCACAGGTTGGGTTGATTTATATCATCATTATTACCTTTATCCAATTTAACTTTTTCACACCCATTCATGCCGAGGTGGCCAAGTTTAAGTTGAAACCATTGCATTTCGTGGGGTACCGTGTGATTCTCTCGGTAGTTTCGTACTTCTTCATGAGTTTGGCATACTCGTTGGTGTCGCTCGCATTACAAGTTGATTTCACTAAAGCTTTTGGACGGGCTGGGTTTGTGGTTTACTGGATGTGTACATTCTTGACCATGATGGCTGTTGGTTTCCCTAACGAAATCATGGGTATGATCTTTTTTGCTACGTATCCACCCTTACTTGGGGCTTGGTTGTTGTTTTGGGTGATTATTAATATTTCAGCGACATTTGCACCCTTGGCTCTTTGTCCAAAGTTTTTCAGATACGGGTACGGGCTCCCTATCCATAACTCGTACGAGTTGTCAAAAGTCGTGCTTTTTGATACCTATAAGGGGGAAATGGGCCGTAACATTGGAATTATTGTTGGATGGGATGTTGCAGGTTTAGTCTTGTTGCCATTAGTCTTTGTGATTACTGGAAAGGTGATGGCGAAGAAAGCAGCAGCGCAAAGAGCAGCTATCTTAAGAGATGCTGGTTATTAATGATACGTCAACATATATAGTAAGTTCTCCAACCCGTTGATGATAAACTACAGGGATTGGGGCTTTTTTTAATACCTTTTAAATTATTTATATAATTGTTCGAAATTTAGGAAAATTAACAATTTTACACAATATTTTTAATGCCATGAGGGTTCTCTTGTTTTTAACTTTGACCATCTGAAAGAACAATAAACAAAGGTAAAAAAAAAAACTGTTGTTCTTCTCACGTGAGTGTTTTCCAATACGATTGGCCGGTGCTTCGAACCCAATTATTGGAACCGCAATTGTTTCTTTGATATATTCGCTTCCCCACTCTAATGTAGCGAACTTTTCTAATCACAAAACAGAAGGCTTGTCAAGATTATATAATGATTGACTAATGCAAAAGCCAGCAGCCTGATGAAACATAGTGAGAAGTACAGTAAGGTATTGATGATGTAGTGAATATATAGAACTAAGATCCGTTTCTGGTACAACGATCTATTTTCGTAGCAGAGGCCTCTCTCCTTTTTTTCTCTCATTTCCTACCACTGGTCCAGAATCGCAATCTTTGCGTTCATCGTGGTGTGGATTTCGCGACAGCCCCTGCTCTCGATTTAAATAATTCTCATCACTTTTCCTCACCACCAATGCATATTGCAGAAGAAACCCGACTCCAGAACAAAGCGTACCGGAACTGGGGCCCGTATCTTGGCGAACGTCAATGGGCTACGGTCAGAGAAGACTATTCGCACGACGGTGACGCCTGGTCAGACTTTCCGTTTGAACATTCACGCAGTAGAACCTACCGATGGGGTGAAGATGGTCTTGCTGGTGTCAGTGACAAGCTGCAGCTAGTATGTCTTTCTTTGGGGTTGTGGAACGGCAAGGACGATATTCTCAAGGAAAAGGCATTTGGGGTCACCAACTCGCAGGGTAACCACGGCGAAGACGTCAAGGAGTTGTACTACTACTTGGACAACACGCCTTCCCACTCATACATGAAGTACTTATACAAGTATCCACAGAACAAGTTCCCATACGAACAATTGATTGCTGAGAACGCCAAGAGAACCCGTTTGGAAGAAGAGTTTGAAATCACCGACACCGATTTGTTCAAGGACAACGAATACTTTGACGTGGTGTTTGAAATGGCCAAAGGCGACGTCGACCCGGAAGAATTGTTGTTCCGAATCACTGCCTACAACCGCAGTGACAAGGTGGCTCCTTTACACATTCTTCCTCACTTGGTGTTGCGTAACACTTGGGCTTGGGGCACAGAAGAAGAAGGCAATTCGGCCAAACCTCATCTTTCCCAGGTCGACAACTACACTGTCAAGGTAGACCACGAGAAAATCGGCACCAGATACTTTGTTTTTGCCCCTGCTCCTGGAGCCACGGACGACTCGCCGGATGTTGAACCACAATTGTTGTTCACCGAAAACGAAACCAATACCCAACGCTTGTATGACCAGCCCAACAAGTACAAGTATGTCAAGGATGCTTTCCACGACTATGTCATTGAACACGATGAAGCTAGCGTCAACCCTCAACACGAAGGAACCAAGACCTGTTCGTGGTTTGCGTTTGACGAAAACGGAGGTGTCCAACCAGGTGATTATGTCACCATCCGGTACAAACTATCCAAGGACTCAAACGAAATCGATGAGTACGAACATGATCAGGTTTTTGCTCGTCGTCAAGATGAAGCCGACGCTTTCTACTGGAAAATATCACCGCTTCCAATCAGTGACGATTTACGTCAAGTTCAAAGACAAGCATTTGCTGGTCTTCTCTGGACAAAGCAGTTTTACCATTTTGTCCATCATTACTGGGCTGGCGGTGACCCTAATACCCCCAAACCTGCAGTCGACAGAGCTAACGGAAGAAACAAAGACTGGAAACATCTTTACATCAATGATATTCTTTCCTTACCAGACAAGTGGGAGTACCCATTTTTTGCTGCTTGGGATACTGCCTTCCACTGTATTCCATTTGCCATGATTGATCCTGAGTTTGCCAAGACACAAATCGATCTCTTGTTGAGAGAATGGTACCTCCACCCCAATGGCCAGATTCCTGCTTATGAATGGAACTTTAGTGATGTCAACCCCCCTGTTCACGCATGGGCTGCCTACAGAATCTTCAAGATTGAAAGAAAGATGTATGGAAGAGAAGATATCGAGTTCCTTGAAAGAGTGTTCCACAAGTTGATGTTGAACTTCTCGTGGTGGGTCAACAGAAAAGACGAAAACGGGAACAATGTGTTTGAAGGTGGGTTTTTGGGGTTGGACAACATTGGTGTGTTCAACCGTTCGGAATCCTTGCCAACTGGAGGTCATTTAGAACAAGCCGACTCAACTGGCTGGATGGCGTTCTTTTCTCTTCAGATGTTGAACATTGCTCTTGAATTGGCCAAAACAAGACCGGTATATCAAGATATTGCTTCCAAGTTCTTTGAACACTTTATTCTCATTTCGGATGCCATGAGTTACCAAGGTGCCGGCAAGGGCGACACCGACACGACGGAGGCCTCTTTGTGGGACGAGAAGGATCAATTCTACTATGATGCCATTTCTTACGGCAACCATAAACAGCCACTTCCTGTGAGATCGTTGGTTGGATTAATTCCATTGTATGCGTCGTTGACCTTGGAGCCAGAAATTCTTGACAAATTTCCTGACTTCAAAAAGAGATTGGACTGGTTTATCGAGAAGCGTAAGTGGGTAGCTGCAAGAAATATTGCATCCATGGAAACTCGTGGTGTTGGTGAAAGATTGTTGCTTGCATTAGTCAACAAGGATAGACTTGTTGCGATCTTGGACAAGATGTTGAATGAGGATGAATTCTTGTCGCCATATGGTATTAGATCGCTTTCCAAGTACCACAAGGACCATCCATTTGAAATGGATGTCAACGGTCAAAAGTACGTTGTTGAATACTTACCTGGCGAGAGTGATTCTGGTATGTTTGGAGGAAACTCGAACTGGCGTGGACCAATTTGGTTCCCAGTCAACTTTTTATTGGTTGAGGCATTGCAAAGATTCTATTTGTACTATGGGCCCGAACTTAAGGTGGAGTGTCCCAAGGGAAGTGGCGAGTACTTGAACTTGGCGCAATGCGCCCAAGAAATCCAGCACCGTTTAATGCATTTATTTATTCCTGATGAAGATGGCAAGAGAGCCTGTAACGGGGATAATGATTTGACCAATAAGGATAAGTTCTTTAAGGACTATGTTCCGTTCTACGAATACTTTGATGCCGATACTGGCCGTGGATTAGGTGCGTCGCACCAGTGTGGATGGACGGCCGTTGTTGCTAAATGGATCCACGACAATGGTATTAACTGTAGACAGCCCAAGACTCCACGGACGCCACACCGAATGCACTCATTCAAGAGCAACGGTGCTACGGACGATGATATCATTCAGTTCTTACCCAAGACTGGTCCATTCCCTGGAAGATTGATGAGAAGAAAGAGTGGAAAGTCTTTGCTTAATTTGACCGTACATTCCCTTGATTTGGATGATGAAGAGTTAGAGAGTCAAGATAAGTTGAATGCTGCAAGGAGAGTTGGGGGAAACCATGTCAATGCCAATACCAATACCAATGCTGGGGATATGGAAGAGTTGACTCGGGCCATGTCTAGAGGTAGTGTTGATTCGAACCATGCTGTGGATGGAGATTTGATTGACCAGATAAAGAGTGCATTCAGCAAGTACAAGGATGACGAAGATGTCAGTGGAGACGAGATTGAAACCCATTAGCTTTTATATATATTTAGTGATCCAGGAGTAAAGTTCATATTTTCTATTTTGCACCCAAGTAACGTGACCCTCAAAACGTGACCGGATATTCCAAGGATTAAAACAATTATCACGGGGGTTAAAGTTAACGACACATCAGTGAGGAATGGCGGATTTATTTGCGACATACGAATCTGACCTCCAATTGGCAATACAGGACGCCAAGTCCAGGCTTACACAAGTATATAACGCTGAAGGAGGTAAGTGAATTTTGAGAGAATTGACCAGAGAGTAACTAACCGAAAGATGTGCGCCACCAGCATCTCCAAGCAGTCGAAACTTCGAGTGACGAAGCGCTTGAGGCGTTAGATCAGATGGGTATAGAGGTGCAGAATCTTCCTAGTAACGAACGGTCATCGTACAATACGTTGATCCGGCAGTATCGAAGCCAAGTGGATGAGATTAAGAGTGAGTTGAAGTCGCTTTTGGATGACCAGGACCGGTACGAACTTTTTGGGTCGCGGGGAACGGCGCAGTACCGAGATGGCGAAGATGGAGCACAGCGCAAGACGCTTCTTGCCAACAACTCGTCACTCGAGCGTTCGTCACAGCGGCTTCGGGATAGTCAACGAGTTGCGCTTGAGACAGAGGCCATTGGCGGGAATATCTTGAACGACTTGCGGTCGCAGCGCGACCAGATTGCTGGTGCGAGAAACACGTTATCGACAGCAGACAATTATGTGGACAAAAGTTTGCAGACGTTGCGGAGCATGAGCCGTCGAATCACCGCCAACAAGTTTATAAGTTACGGGATCATAGCGGTGTTGATCTTGTTGATCTTTTTGGTGTTAGCAAGTAAGTTCTGGTAAAAAAATGTCGCGGAGGACCGGCGCCGCGGTTAGTAATCCTGCTAGTTTTATAGGGCATCGAAAAAATTAAAGTGTGTTGGACCAACTCTAGATGTTCTTAAACGTTGTTAGGGCGACCATGAGGGCCAGACCAGTGGCCAGAGTGCATTGGAAACCGAGCTCTGTTGGCTTGAGAATGTTATCCGCCACTCTGATCCGAGGCCACGGCCATATCCATAAACCTAACCCTGGTGAAGAGCTTCATATTACGTTTATCACCAAGGACGGACAGCAGTACAATTTCGAGGTGGCTGAAGGCGACAATATCTTGGATATTGCACAGGCACATAACTTGGACATGGAAGGTGCCTGTGGTGGAAGTTGTGCATGTTCCACGTGCCATGTGATTGTTGATCCCGAGTTCTACGACGAGATTCCCGAACCCGATGACGACGAAAACGATATGTTGGACTTAGCCTTTGGTTTGACCGAGTCTTCCAGATTAGGATGCCAGGTCAAGATGACAAAGGAGTTGGATGGTATTAGAGTTGCCTTGCCTGCCATGACAAGAAACTTACAGTCAAGAGATTTCAACTAAAACAGACCATAGAAACACACAACAAAAAGGCGATACTGGTCGAATCGCATAGATATGTTTACTTCTAACTGCCAGTCCCTATTATTCCGTTTTATACCTGTAAATATATGAGGATACGTCAAGAATGATACTGGTGCCAGACCAAACTGATAACACTCGACGTAAATTACGGCACGCAAAAATGTTGGGTCGCGGTAAGTTTGGTCATGCTCCTCGAGCGTGTTCCAGAAGCGCTTATCGCGGACCACGACCACACGCAGTGTCTGCAGGCCGCCCCGATAAGAGTCACACACAACACTGTCTTTATAGTTAACATCCTAGTTATTACTCCATTGAAACGCACCGTCATAATTCACACCATACAATAAAAGAACCACTTCTAGTCCTTAACTTACCCCCAAAGAACGGTGATGTCTGACCTCGCTAAGGACAAACTAAAGCTTCCTCGAATGTACGTTCTAAAGAAAACATAGTGGTTATTGCAATCAGCATCCTTTTGTTACTAACACACCAGCTACACCAATCCTAAAAAGGGCCATCGAGTTGGAACTGCGTCTGCTGCCATCAGAAAGATCAAATCAGCAGCTCCCGATAACTCCATTCATTCCGAACTCGCCCCTTGCCCCACACTAGTAGAATCAGGCCCTGCCGGTGAACTCTTAATCGGATACCCGGCCCAGAGCATCATTGAGTTGTGGGACAGAACTAACGATACAATTGACGATGGATCTCTCCATTTTGTCTCCCAGATCACCTTGATTGACCAAACCAACTTATCCAATATCCATTTCCTTCATTCACAAGAAGGTGTGCACTACATTGCCGTCATAATAACTTACATTTCTGAAACTTCACTCGCATTCTACAGGCTAGAAAGAGGAATAGTTGCCACTTGCCTTTATATCCATCGTTTGGCACACTCCCTGCCACAGCCACTCAAATACTTTATCAAATCAACGAAATCCTTCATTGCAATTGGCACAAACAACGGCGACCTTTCTTTACACAGGTATCTAATCAATGAAGCAGATGAATATTTCTCGATTGAAGACGTTACGGATTTGACATGTGTTTCCAATTTACGTGAAGATACCCCAACCTTTAAGACCTCAACCACATCAAACGGAATTCCTATCTTTGATATTACAGAGAACTGGCTTGCCTATTCACCAACAAAGATGGAACACAAGCATATGCACACAATTAATAAGGCATGTCAACCCGCTTCATTGCATTCCGATCCACTTCTGCTTACCTCGCAAACTAAGACCAACTGCCGGCCCTTTACTCCTGTGCGTCTCCCTGCTCCCGGTCCGCTTCTTAACAGAATATTCTTATCATTATCAAGCACCACGTTAGACGGAATGTTTAAGCTTTCAGAAATCAGTTCTTCAAAAGTTGCAAGCTACTGGAACCAGGACAAAGTACTCAAACCTGAAATCGAACTTGAGGAATCATCACTTGCCCAAAGTTTTGGGAAACTATTACAGTCAACCATTTCCACTACCACTAGCACGTTTCAGAATACAACCAAGAATATGAAGCCCAATGACAACCAATTGATCAAGATTGTTGACCTTCAAACCGATAAGGAATTGGGCGTGTTTAGACCCCCAGGTGGGGTTTCAGGTATATCTTTTTCTCCCTTTGATCTGCAACTAGTACACTCGAGTTATGGTGGGAACTCTTTCTACTTATGGGATTTGTATCGTCTCCCCACGGAAGTATCCTTGATCAATAAGTTCAGTCGGGGCAAAACCTCGGCTGTTATCGAGGATATCTGTTGGTTTCAACATTCCACGCGAAAGCCAGCCACCAGCGGGTTTGGGTGTATCAGTAAATCAGTTGGTTCAGTACATTGGTTTAACATGGGATACTATGGAACCGCGATGGAAAAGTCTAAATCGAGTAACGAAATCACCATGTTGGATTCGTGGGTACTTTCCTCATTTCAAGCGAAACGGTTCGTGACACTTCGGGGTGATATCGCTGGCGATATCTCACTAAGAGAGTTGGCAGTAGTTGACAGCAAGAACCAACTTAAAGTCATCTCCACAGAAAACGGACTGCACTTTTACAAATACGAGCTCCCCACGCAACCAGTTCAATTTGGTCAAGTATTACCGAAAGATATCAAACAAGACAAATCACAGAACTATCATGCTTCGCTTAGCAAGTGGACCCCAGATAAGATAAATAATATTGATTCCAAAATCCGCAATCCATTATCACAGGTTGAAATCGAAACGAGTTCACCAAAGGTAAATCTAATCAACTGCAAAAACATCCAGTTTGAAATGTATTCATTTGCAAACAAGGATGGTCCAGAGTTGCTCAATTTTATCAAGGAGTTTGGAAACGAGATTCCAGGGAAAGTGGCTCAGTTTGAACGTACAAGTATGGTACTGAAACAAAGTTCGACAGATGATTTATTTCTCGACCAGGACGGATCCAGGAGTCACAGTACAGAGCCCAGTGACGCCAGTGACTAAAAGATGATATTTTTTTGTTCGTTTATTTGCTATAATATTGTTTAGGATGGTATTTGCTAATAGTACAAGTGCAAAGCAGAAGTGAGCTGGCTAATTCATGGAGGCAGTGTACGTAATGTGATACATGATGGAAGATGATGGGAAATACGTCAACGGTTAAGTAGATTAGAACAACATTCTAAGCAACTCCAATATGGCACCACCACAAACCAAGAATACCAAAATCAATATCCAGCTTTTGCTCAAAGGAAGTTGAACTTGGTTCTTGTTGCCGTGTGCCTTTCCTTGCTTGTTAACGTTCTTCTTAGCGAACTTGACGTTGGCAGCTTTTTGCTGTGGTGTTTGTAAGGCCTATTTGTTAGTCATATGTATTTAAAATGTCTTCCTAGTCACATACCATTTTGTTTGAACAAGGTGTTACGAAATCGATTCAAGTTTTGTTTGACGTGTCTTAACAGTGCGGTTGGGTCGCGTAGTACCTGTATATAAAATGAATAACAAAAATAAAAAAAAGTAAAAATAAATACGAAAAAAAGAAAGAAGCAAATTTAGCGCCGCCCGGTTTCGATCCGGGGACATCAGGGTTATGAGCCCTGCGCGCTTCCACTGCGCCACGGCGCTTCTTCTGATGAATAAAAGATGCGTAAAATAATAATAGCGTAAAATACATAAAATAGAGGTTATTGAACAGGTATTGGTGTTCACTGACACACCGTCAGTAAAGAGAAAGGGTGGGTTAAGATACAGTTGAGTAAAGCAAGATATTATGTTTCATCTGTGATTACTAATTTCAGATCAACAAATGAGACAAGTCTCTCAATATGGCTGAGGTCGGTAATAAAGTTGCTGGATGATACAAATAGCCGGCCCAACAAGGCACTAAAAACGGTGATGACGGCCTAATGTATTAGCGAGAAATTCCTAACTTGCCGATATGCCGTACAGGTTAAGGAAAACGGTTGCTGAAAATAGAAAATTCACGAGACAATGCGACCATGATTTTTCAAGTCAAGAAAATCTGAGCTCAGATCAGATCAGTTCTGGGGTATTATAAAAGCGTAACCAAGAAACCACGAAGAAAAAGTTGGTCCCATTCCAGAGATCGACGGACACGAGGTTCTTTAGCCAGATGAATTGGATGTTTTTGATTACTTCATAAGCATTTCTTATTTCCTGAATGTGGGGGCGGGGACACATTCTAGGGACTTTTTACCCCACGTCTAGGGTCTCTCCGCATTTTAACCAACTGCAAAAAACAGACACGACCGAGGTCTTGGTCTCGTTGCTATGGATATAAAGCTGAGGTCCAGGTTCGAGGGTTTTCACTGTAACAACCCCAAAAAACCCCCAAATCCCAAAAACCCCACACTTTTGAAGCCATGTCTTTGATCACCGAAGATCCTATCAATATCCAGCTGCTTATCTCTACTGCCTTTTCTGAGCAGCCTAAAGAACTAGGAGTGTCGGTTCCGCTTCCAGGAACCCAGAAACCAGGCTTTTCGGCTGTGTACCGTAACGGGTACTCACCAACAAAGCTTATGAACCAACCACACCCACAATTATCTACGCTTTATGACTTGTTTGAACTCTCGGTTGCCGTGAATCCCCAATCGAATTCGCTTGGCTCGCGTCGCTTACAAACCAATGGCACATTCGGAGACTATGTCTTTGAAACGTACGCTACTACGCACGAAAGAAGAATAAACTTGGGCTCTGGACTCTTTTGGGTCTTGACCAACAACCAATTCCGCCAGGATGTTGACCAGGACTTGGAATATCACCCCGATAACAGAGAATCACCTTTCGTGTTGTCCATCTTCTCTTCTAACCGTGTCGAATGGGCAATCACCGACTTGGCCTGTTCTGCTTATTCCATCACAAACACTGCCTTGTACGACACCTTGGGCCCAGACACCACCAGCTATATCTTAAGCTTGACCCAAAGTCCTGTGATTGTTGCTTCCAAGGATAAATTGGCCACCTTAATTGAATTAAAGAGAACCCATACCGAAGAACTTAAATCGCTTATTGTCTTGGTTTCAATGGATCCATTGACTCGCCAGGATGATATCTTGGTTTCCAAGGCCAGAGAGGCCCATATTGCGGTGTATGATTTCACCCAGGTTGAGAAGTTGGGTGCGATTAACCGGTTGCAACCCATTCCTCCGACCGCAGACACCACTTACACTATTTCTTTCACTTCGGGGACGACTGGTTCTAACCCCAAGGGAGTTGTATTGACCCACAAGAATGCTGTTGCTGCGTGTACTTTCTGTCTTTCTCAAGTGAAGAAGTTGGACAATGCCACGACGTACAGTTTCCTTCCATTAGCCCATATCTTTGAGAGAATGAACTTGTCTTACGCCTTATTCTGTGGGGTCGCCGTGGGGTTCCCACAGGGTCCACTGCCATTGACCTTGCTTGATGATATCAAGTTATTGAGACCGCTGCTCTTGTCGCTTGTTCCTCGTGTATACACCAAGTTTGAGGCTGCTATCAAGGCCCAAACCATCAACAACGACGAAAAACCATTGGTCAAATCGGTCTTCACCACCATCATCAACAAAAAGATTGAGTTGCAATCAAGAGAAGATAACGACGAAGGTCATCATTTGGTTTATGACCGGGTCTTGGGTCTCTTGCGTAAGAAGATTGGTCTTGACCGTTGTATGTTGTTTGGAACGGGATCAGCTCCCATTGCAAACGAGACCATTAAGTTCTTGAAGGCTTCGTTGAACGTTGGTATGACCCAAGGTTACGGTTTGACGGAGTCGTTTGCTGGTATTTGTGCTTCGTTGAAGTACGAAGCCACTCCTGGTTCGTGTGGTGCCATCAGTCTCACCGCTGAGATGAGGCTTCGTGAGGTTCCAGACATGAAGTACTTTGCTGATGATGAAGGTGGACCAAGGGGTGAGTTGTTGCTTCGTGGACCACAAATATTCCTGGAATACTACAAGAATGAGGAAGAAACAGAAAAAGCCTTTGATGACGAAGGCTGGTTCTATACTGGTGATATCGCACGTATTGAGAGAAGCACCGGCAGACTTTTCATTATTGACAGAGTTAAGAACTTCTTTAAGTTGGCCCAGGGTGAATACATTACTCCTGAAAGAATTGAAAATACGTACATGGCTAACTTTCCATTGGTGACCCAAATGTATATCCATGGAGACTCGCTCAAAACGCATTTGGTTGCTATTATTGGTTTAGATCCTTCCACGATCCACGGCTTTCTTCATTCGAAATTTGGAGTCAATCTTGATTCAGAACATCACATAGTTGAGTTCTTTAGGGATGCAAATCACAGAAAGGTGTTGTTGCAGGAAATGAACAAGTCAGTGGAGGGATCGTTGCATGGGTTTGAAAAGATCCACAACATCGATGTTTCGTTTGAGCCGTTGTCGATCGAAGATAATGTGATTACACCCACACTTAAGATCAAGAGACCCATCGCAGCCAAGTTCTTTGCAGACACCTTTGAACGGTTGTACACAGAAGGATCTTTGTTGCGTGATGGAGACACCAAGTTGTGAAACAGTTTCCTTATTTATTTAAAAAATATACATCAGATGTACTTGTACGGGTTCATGATGGCGTTGGGGTCGTAGTGGTTCTTGATATCCTTGATGAGTTTGATTTCAATGTCGCTCTTGGTGTAACCAATGTAGTTTTTCTTCTGGAACCCAAGGCCATGTTCTGCTGAAATCGATCCATTCTTGCTCTGGATCCATTCGTAGACAAACGGTTCCAAAATGCCTTCAATCTGCTTGCTGTATTCACGTACACACACATTGAGATGAAGGTTTCCGTCACCAATATGACCGTAGCCAATGGCACTAACGACTGGCTTTGAAGCATCGTCCAAGTCAACGACGCCATGCTCAGCCAACTTTTCGTTGGCAGCATCAACAAGACCATAGAGATCAGACAATGGAATGGAAACATCGTACTTGTATACTCCACCGTTGAACGCAGATGCTTCTGGAATCGATTCCCTCCAGCTCCACAAACTCTTGACTTGAGCTTCATCTTGAGCAATAATTCCGTCTTCAACCAAACCTTCTTCCATAGCATTGGCCAAGAAGGTCTCCAACTTTTCGTCATCGTGTTCCTTGTTGGAGCCCGATGTTTCAATCAACACATAAAACGGATACTCACCGTCGATGGGATGTGTGGCTTGGAGGTATCTTCCAGTCAAAGTCTGGGACTTACCGTCCATAAACTCAAACGCAGAAAGAATCTCACTGAGTTCCCGACGTGCACCAGCAAATACTTCAAGAACAGCTTCGTACGAGCTGACCCCCAACAACGCGACGTTGAACGATTGGGGTCTCGCGGGACACAAGATAGAAACACCAGTCACAACCCCAATGGTACCCTCAGAACCAATAAAGAGCTGCTTCAAGTCATAGCCAGTATTGTCTTTTCTCAAAGAATCCATGGAGTTGTAGATTGTTCCGTCGGGAAGCACGACTTCCAAGCCCAAAACGGAGCCATGGAGAGAACCGTAGCGCAACAACCGCAAGCCACCAGCATTGGTGGCCACCACACCGCCAACATGACACGAACCTTTGGCTCCAAGATCCAACGGAAAGATGTATCCGTTGTCAGCCAAGTACTGGTCCGCGGTCTCCAACACAACACCCGCATCGACCTTCAAGATCCCACTGGTAGTATCGAAGGACCGGATCTGGTTCATGCTGCTGAGCGAAAGAACAATCTCGTCAAACACAGGCACAGATCCACCCACAAGCCCTGTGTTTCCACCCTGGGGAATCACAGCCAACTTCTGCTCGTTACAATAACGCACAATCTGCGACACCTGCTGCGTCGTCTTGGGTCTCAACACCAATTTCGACTGGCCACGGTACTTTCTCATCCAGTCCTCGTTATAGAATACCAAGTCGTCGGCATTGTCCAACACCTGGCCGTCTTTCAACACGTCTTTGAAGAACTTGATATCGGTTTCTTCGAGCTGTTTATAGCTGGGGTTCCGAGTCACATTCTTGTATGTTTCTGCAGTGAGCGGCACTGTTTTTGTCGAGTAATAAGCCGAAACTACTCTGTGTGATACCAATGGCTGGGCCTTGTATGTTTGGCGTAAAGCTGCCCTTATACTCAAACGGAACATTGTGATTGTAATCAAGTGAGATTGGAAATTGTGATGAATTTTTTCAGTTGAGTCATGTCACATGTCAGATCACATGACACATTAATCTTGGCTTAATCTATAAATTTACCCCGAAAAAAATTAGAAACCCCCAAAGCTCATAGTTATTACGAATGAAAGCTTGGTGGTTATATACAGCAGGAGCTGTTGCGCTCCAGATGCCGTTCCAGATGCCGTTTTCATCTGAAAATGAGGCTCATTACTCGACGCTTCCCGAAGACGAATGGCAGGGAGGCTTATCGCAGTATCGCGATGATGTGGTAGTACGAGTGGGGTACGGAGATAATAGCACACTTAAGAAAGCGTTGCTTGGCCATGAAAATACCAAGAACTGGGGACGAGACAATAAGCGGAGAACAGTAGATCTTCAGATCAAACGGGGAGATTTGGACCATTTGAACAAGGAATATCCTAATCTCGAGTACGAGATGATTATTGGTGATGTAGCACAGCGGATCCACGAGACGTATCCCAAAGATGGAAGCATGGCCACGATGTCAGAAGTTTTTTTCAAGGAGTACCGTCCGCTTGAGACGATCAATGCGTGGTTGGAGATGCTTCAGCAAACGTATCCCGAGATCATCACGGTGGAAAAGATTGGAGAGACGTACGAGCATCGTGACTATAACATAGTTCATTTTGCCGTGCCAGACGACGATATTTCACACAGTGACCGTAAGACGATTGTGATTTCCGGGGGTATCCATGCACGCGAATGGATCTCTGTGTCAACTGCGCTTTATAGCATCTACAGTTTGCTTGACTTCTATGCCAACGATCCAACGTCGACGATCTTGAAGCAGTTTGACTTTATCTTTGTTCCCGTGGCCAATCCCGATGGCTACGAGTATACGTGGACGACTGATCGGTTGTGGCGTAAGAACAGACAACAGACGGTGAATGATAAATGTTTTGGGATCGACATTGACCATTCGTTTGATTACCACTGGACCAAGTCGCTGGAATGGCCATGTGGTGAAGATTATAGTGGCGAGGCGCCGTACGAGGCGTTGGAGTCGAAGATTTGGTACGAGTACTTGAACCGTACGAATCATGATCATCAGATCCATGGCTACATTGATCTCCATTCGTATTCACAGGAAGTGTTGTTTCCGTACGCGTACCTGTGTGACCAGCAGCCTCGTGACGAAGAGAACTTGATTGAGTTGGCGTACGGGATCTCGAAAGCGATCCGCATGGATTCCGGCAAGTACTACACCGTGCTTCCTGCGTGCATCGACAAGGATGCGGATTTGCTTCCTGACTTGGGCAGTGGTCTGGCGCTCGATTTTATGTACCACAACAAAGCGTTCTGGGCGTTCCAGCTCAAGTTGAGAGACAGTGGCAGCCACGGCTTTCTCTTACCGTCAAAGTACATTGAAGCCGTGGGCCATGAAGTGTTTGCAGGGCTCAAGTATTTTTGTTCGTTTATCTTGAACGATGATTGAGTGCGAAAAATACGCAACAATGAGAGCAGTGATCCAGAAGGTCAGGCAAGCGTCGGTGACTGTTGATAAAGACGTGATATCATCGTATGTAATAAGAATACACCAGTAGTTTCTTTTCTAACAGCAGCATTTCCACGGGACTCATGGTGCTTGTGGGAATCACCCAGAGCGACACGATGGACGATGTCGGCAAGTTGAGTCGAAAACTCACGAGCATGCGTCTTTTTGACGACGAGGCCAGCGGCAAGCCATGGGCCAAGTCGGTAGGTGAGATTGGCGGCGAGATTCTTTCTGTAAGTCAATTCACGCTTTATGCTACCGTCAAAAAGGGATCGAAACCTGATTTCCATAAGGCTGCGAAGGGCCACGAGGCCGTGGTGTTATACGACGAGCTTTTGAAGCAGTTAAAAACGGCCATTGGTGACGAAAAGGTCAAGGACGGCCAGTTTGGAGCGATGATGGACGTTGCATTGGTCAATGACGGACCAGTGACGATCATCTGGGACTCTAGAGATTAAGATATTGTTATTACGCAGCATTGCTAATACACGAAAACGGTTTACCGTAAGCACTGGCCTGGTAACTCCAGATAATGCTCTGGATAGTGGCGTACAACCCCGGGCCCAAGATATAAACACCAAGCGCAATAAGGATGGCGTTGGCCACCAACTCGAGCTTTACGATCAACGTAGAGCGAGCAAAGAGTTCAACAAGCGACAACGAACGCAGTTCGAGCTTGTAGTAGCGAAGTTTTGTTAGTTTGAAGAAGGCCACGCCCCAGAAGATGAACCCGAACCAGCAGTCAAAGAGCGACGACATCAACGACAACAAGTCCGAAAAGAACGGAATGACTTCGCCAATAACAAATGCTACGATCCACGAACCAAGATTAAGCAAGATCCACACCAGCCAGCCCTTGAGCGTGTGTTCGTTGCGGTGCTTTGAGTCGGGCTTGAAGATCCGAAGAAACAAGAACTGACACGAGACGTTGCCGTAGAGCGAGCCCAAGAACAAGATCGTGGGCAATGCAAACAGAAACGCAATCTTCTTGTAGTTCCCATCGAGCGAGCCGAACGCTGGCGCTGTGATGTATGCGTTGCCGACGTAGACATACACCACTGAGCCAGCAAGCGCGAATGTAACGAGCTCACACACCGTGACGAGATACAACGCCTTCTTGAACTCACGGGGATGTTTCATCTGGCTGATAAAGGACGGATAGGTGATCTGGCCCACAAACGTGTACACGATGTTGAGCACTGCCGACATGATCAGCACATAGCTCGTTTCTGGCGCAGGCCATACCGTATAATGTACGGGTTTGAGGAGTTTGGTGTATCCGCCAGGATGTGGTTCAACACCGGCAAAGATCATTGAAAGCACTACCGCTACAAACATAGTCACTGCTGAAAAGTATGCCACCGAAGCCATGGACGAAAACGTCCGTGGAAGCGAAAGAAGCAAGCAGAGGATCGTTGTCACGACACCAAACACCACGGAGCAGATGGTGGTGTTGTCACTGACAGTATTGAAGTACTTGGCTCCAGCCAAGACATGGAGTCCCTGGATCAACGTGTTGTTCAACAAGAAACAAACGGCCGTGGCGTACCATACCCATTGCTTGCCCCAGAAGAGATGTTGTCCGATATCACACACGTCCAACAAATGGGGATACGCCGTGGTGTAGTCACTGATGGTGAGCCCGGTGTAGAGCACAATGAGACTCACCACGACGGTCACGATAAGGCCCAAGCCGAGTCCAAGCACGGAATACGACCAAGGAAACGACATGATGGCAAGACAGATATATTCGCTGAACAATAAGCCGGCAGTCCGTTGCCATGAACAGTTGCGGTAGTTGACGGTGTGTGCTGCTTCTGCCGCAACAGCCTGTTCCACGTACGACCCGTCGTCCTGCGAACGTGTTTCTGTCTGGTATACTTCTTTCTCCATGATATGGATTCTAAGTTATTCATTCCACTATAAATACATTGTTTGATTGTTGATGCACGGCGCAGCCCTGATATATATATAGTCGTTACGTCATCAGGGCACTAAAAGGTGTCAGTGATGCCACAGCTACGCAAGCAACGCAGCAATAAGCACAATCATCGTAACAATAGCCATCCAGCCGTACTTGAGGTTGGTGTCGATGCCAAAACGGTCGGGTGGTTCCCATGAGAAAGCATCAAAGAGTGCGGGTGCGGCCGCGGTCTCGGGGCGGCCGGATTCTCTCCAGAACGTCGCTAGAGTTAGCGACAAGTCCATGAGACGCAACTGGCGCACCACAAGAATAGCAAGCACAGCGACGACAGCTACCGCCACCATGCGTCGCAACAGCGCAGGGTACGGTTGTTTCATGTTACCACACACCATTTGTGCCGGCTGCGCGCGCCACGTTGAACACCACCGTCCACCGGCGCGCGAGCGTCGCGTAGAGCCATACGAGAAAAAAGCCCATGAGGCCCACCGCCACGCCCACCGCCACGGCGGTGGTAGCGACGCGCACCATACAATAAACAAGATCAAGTACCGACATCGCCACCAACACACCGGTGGACTTATTGGTCCCCGACTCCACGTACGCATCGTAGAACGGCGGCTCAAACAGCTCAGGATCCATCAACGCAAACAACGAGCGGTCCATGCGCATATCGGCGTGGATCTTGCGCACCACGATCCGAGCGACGTCCATCATCACTGGTTTTTTGTTGGCGATCGCTGCGAACTTTTTTGTTCCCATGGACCTAGCGCACGATACGTTGGAGGTGATCTTTGGGTACTGTGCCCCGCGAGACGTGGCCCGTTTATCGTGCGTGTGTCGTGCATACCGCCACCAGCTCCGGCCGTACGTGTTTCGGCGTGTCCAGACAACATGGCACCGGCTTCTAGGCGATCCGCTGTTTCTCGCGACCTACGGCCACCTCGTCCATGAACTTCGCATCAGCGACTGCTATCCCCACGGCGAATGGGAAATCGACGTGTTTGCGGTATTGAACACACTTCCACACCTCCAGCACTTGCTGGTGAACTCGTCCAGCTCGTCGTACTGGCTCAAGTACCGGACGCACGCGCGTCTCCGCCAGCTATCGCTCTACTGCGACGCGGCGCACCGCGAATCCCACGACCGTTATCTCGCTACCAACCCGAGACACAGCGTACAAATAAAGACATCCGTGCCACGCAACTTTGCCCTTGGCCATGTGGACCTGTTCCTGAACCTACGTATACTTGTGCTCCACGACTACTTCTTAACCAGCGACGGTTTTTCGGCAGGCCCAAGACTCCGCGAGCTCCATCTCACTAACTGTACGTGGGAATACCCGTTCCAGCTCGGTTCGTTTAATGAGAGAAATACCATCGAGGTACTTACGCTTACGTATGCTAGCGACAATGCGTTTGTTTTATCTGAACGGTTCGCGGCGTTTCTTGACGAAAAGTTTGATTCGGTACGCAGACTCGCGGTCGAGTTTAGCGACACCCTAGCGACCGCAAGCGTGGTTTCGGCCCCGCGCGCAGTCTCCGTCCCAGTATTTACCGCGTTTTTGCGCCAGTACAAAATGTTGGAGACGCTAAGTTTGCGAGGATGGCTCTGTACAGAAACGACGTTGGCCGAAATCACCGCGCACACTTTTCCCGTCTCGCTACGCACGCTCCATTTATCGCGCACCACACACACATTTTGTAAATAGACATGAAAATCGCTGTTGTTGGCGCCGCGTGGCTCTGTGCTGCCCTTGTCACTGCCAATACCGAGATGTTTAGCGTCACAGTACCACGACACTTTGAAATCGCGCCGTTTGCTGACGATTTCCAGCCGCTGGCGCCCATCGCTCTCAATACCACGCATTTCTTGCTCGCGCAATATCCCATCACCACCACCACCACCCTGCCAGCAAACAGCACCGTGGTTCTTCCGTACGATACAATTGCCCAGAATACACAAACGCTATTGGTCAGAATCAACAATTACCGCAACACAACGTTTGCATCGGGCGACGTGCTCAACTTCAAGGTATGCTGGCCCGCGACGTCTCCCTACACGTTTGAGTTGAGCCACCGATTCTTACCCCCACACGTGCTTGGGCTCGCCCCAGCACCCACTCTAGATATGTACTTACAGGTGGACATGGTGTTTGAAGGCGTGGCACGAAGCCGTGAGTACTTGCGCCACGACGACGCGGTGGCATTTAATGTCCATGTCAGTAAACTTCCCGTGGCGTTTCTTCCGATTCCACTAGAACTCTACGACTACGTGGTGTTCGTGGTGGACTTGGCGGTGTTGCTCGGCGGGGTGGTGTGGACCTACGAGTCAATTTAGCGAGAGAGAAGAAGAAAAGCGCGGGATCAGCCCCGTGCCGAAATTTACACCGAACAACACACACACGCGCTCCCCACACACACTCCTTGTAAATAGGTTTCACGTTCTCCCTAATCACCTAGTCATAATGTCGCTTCACGAAGACGACCCGTTGCAAGAACCCAAGAATACACAGAATCTCGACTTGAGCAAGTTGTCGCCACAAGAACTCCGGATCTACAGGATGTACGGCAAGTTGCCCACGACACAGCAGATTCTTACGTCGAAGTTCCAGGACAAGAAATACTTTGACAGTGGCGACTATGCGATGCAGAAACAGCTCGGAGGCGACAACCGTACGCCTGGTGCCATTCCATCAAGACACCCCAACGCAGAAAAGGTCAAGGAGATCTACAACCGCAACAGTATCAGTGGCAGCAACGCGGGATTTTTGTATAACGGCAAGAGTGGTTTGTTGAACGAGCTGACGCCGCAGGACGAGGAAAAGAAGTAGTTAGAGAGAATAAACAAAATACCATCAATGACACCACATGAGTTTGAGTTGGGAGTGACCGACCTCAACACATACATAGCCACGTCGGTGTCGCTCGTGCGTAACTATACAAAACAAGGATTGATATATGGAGTGGCCCCGGTCGCCCCCAATATCCAATTGCATTTCACCGTGACGTACGACGACTTCTACACTGTGCCTGTGCTTCATTTCCGGTTGTTTGACGTCCATAACGAGACCCAGACGTTGATGACACTTCAACAACTGACTCCATACATCCAGGATCCGTACCGCAGCAATGTATGTATACGGACGCACGAACGTTTGGGAGGTGTTTGGTACCTGCTCCACCACTGCGACGCCGCGCAGTTTATCCACGAAATCCCCACCACGGCCACCATCAACGAGCTCCGCATCTGGTGGGATACCTACGGCAAAATCTGGTAATACGTATATATATATATTTATGCCTGGGACTTCACATCGGTGAAGATTCTACATGGATACTTATCGGTAAACATCCCATGGACGGGTTCCTGTAAGATCTCCCACTTGAACTTGTTCAAGCTGGGCGCCACGATGGGTTCGCCTGTTTGGCCCAACAACTCGCCCTTGACAACACTCGCAGGAACCGTCGATAACGTGCTGGCCAACGAAACGTCCCGCTCAAAAACAGCCAACTCTTGTGTGCCCTTGGTCCCGACCGAGATCCGTGGCTGGCGCGAACTGCCCAACGTCAAAAGACCAGACACACGGCTCTGGTTAAACCCATGCACCTGTGGATAGTTTCTTCTATAGTCTCGTTTATGGTACGGATTACCTTGGATATCACCAGCAGGAAGCGTCACCGGCTCGACAATATCGGTGTTCTGCACCTGCGAACCTGGAGGCACGGCTCGGAACATCGACACTATTGGATTACCGCTCGATCTGTTGGGAACAAGCATAAGAATTCTTCTCACGGTTTCCCAGATCCCTCGGGACTGGGTGGTGTACTTCTTCCACACTGGAACTGGACCTCCTGACATGATGATTATTTAGAAGTGAATTATTGGTTGAAAAAAAAAACAAGAAACACAGGAGAGAAAAAAAAAAAAAATTGTCATAGTGAGAAAAAGATCCGATCCGCAATATTAAAGTCTATTAACTAAAAGAGTCCTCTGCCAATCTTGCCAAAGATAATGACACCACAGAAAAAGAAACTGCCGACCCACAACCACAATGCAATGGCATCTTCCTGAACCACAGCCACCTGTGCGATCAATGGCGAGTTTTCTATCCACACAGTACAACATGCAGCAACACTCGCGATAAATCCACCAAGGAACCCCGAAACTGTACCGTCCAACAACAACCATAATCCGGGGTTCAACAACGAAAACACAATGGAAACTTGAAGGAACGACGACCATTCGATCTTACGGATAGCATAGCTGATTCCCAAGAACGTGATGGCGCTCCGGATCGTATCGTTAAAGATATTGGCGTAGCTCCGGCCCTGGTTGGCGTACGGATTGGAGGAAAGAAGCCGTTTCTTGTATTGTGGAGGAAGAAGCGTGTCCAAAAGCGGAAGCACGGCGGCCATGACAAACCCCTGGACAGCAAGGGCCAACACCTGTTCAGCAAGCACCGCGTTGTCGCCCTCAACCGTAATATAAGTTCCCACCCGAAACTTGGCAAAGAGCGAAAAGATAAACACATTGGAGATGGTGAGAGGAAACGACGTTAAGCCGCTACCCACAAAGTGGTTGTAGTTGATATGTTCCGTGACTTGGTTAAAGATGAATGCAGAACCGGCAAGGATGACGGCTTTGACGATAAACGGAAGTTGAGGGAAAGGTGGTGGCTGTAAAGGCGCGGGCAACGCCGTCGTAGGTTCACGGTGTGGTTTCTGGATGACCTCGTTGGTATCTTTGGATAAGTCCAAGTCGGAATTGTCGTTGTAGATGCCATAAAGCGGCGGCTTGGTCAAGTTGAGTATGGATTCAGTCTTTTCAATTCCTTTGACGGGGGTTGTGGCACCAGAACTGGCAACCGAATTGGATGCCAGTGTGGAAGAAAGGGCTGCTTTACGAAGCGACATGGTCTTAGATAGAATTCGTGTGGCAGATAAAGAACAAAAGAAAGTGGTGCTGGTTTTTCTGTTTAGGTCCGTTTTGGTGTATGATCTAAAAAGTGGGTCACATGCTGCAGTTTGTTCTGTATATAAGCCCAGGCCAGACAACTAGAAACATGCGGCATAAAAGTAGTGAAAAGGAGTGCCGAAAGTGATAGAATTAAGTTCCATTGCAATATTCACCAGGACAACCAATGTATCCACTTTCAAAAAAATAAACCCCTTGAGTACCGTTAGTTTGTCTATTTTATGTATTATATATACGAGGTGAACCTACATGAAACCTGTAATTCTATCAAAAAGTTTAGTTTTTGTGCGATATTGCAGGTTAGTAACTTTCCCAAACATTTGCAATCATAAACAACAGAAGATGTCGGCCAATTTCTTCGAGACGAGAGAAGGAACGGAGTTCAATGTTTCTAAACATGACAATCTTTCTTCCGATATGATTGACGATATGATTGAGGATTTTCTGATGTCGGAAAGTGAAGCATCAGTGGACGACGACGATGAATCGCCGCTTCTCCTTTCGGATGACGATAGTGTTGATTCCGATGGAAATCCGTTTGAAGACGATTATGACGAGAAGAACTACAATCTCCGTGACGAAATGAGAAGTGCAAGCAACTTTAAGGTTAAACGCAAACCAAACGGCGAAACAAAACTGCGTGGAGGCTGGAAACGCATTGCAAAGAGTCTTGATCCGGAAGTCCGTAAACTCACAGCAGAAGCTAACGATGCCTTCGTAAACCAGGATTACCAAAAAGCTCTCTTTCTGTACTTGGGAGTTATCAAGAAGGAACCAAAAAACTACCTGGCCTACAAGACTATTGGTGACATCTACGAAATCCAGGGAAAACTAAATGAATGCTGCAATTATTGGTTGTTGGCAGCCCAGTTCAATCTGCGTGACTATAAGCTCTGGGCCCAGGTGGCCGAGTTGAGTAACCGTTTGGGCCATATTAAACAGGCTATACATTGCTATGGAAGAGCCATATATTCTTACAGCCGAGGCAATACGGAAGTGACCACAAAGACAGCACAATGGTTTATTGAAAGAGCCATTCTTTATCGCGAAAGAAAGAAATACGGCAGAGCTTTGGATGGGATCCAAAAAGTACGGCTGCTTTTCCCCACCGACGCCAATATCGTTAAACAATTGGCCAGTGTTTACGTGGAACAGAAACGTTTGAATGACGCCATCAATTTGTACATGCACATCCTTGACCAGAACATTAACCAGGACCTGCAACTGCCGCAGAGGTTTCCCAAGTTTGGCTGGGCCGAGCTTAATATCCTTCTTGAGCTTTACATCCAGCAGAAATCATGGAGAATTGGTATTAAAGTCATCAAGATTGTTTCTCGTTGGATCCAGGATAGAAAGACTGAAAAGTGGTGGGACGATGTTGATGACGACTCAGAGTTTGATAGAAAGAGAAGACTCCCCACTATTGCCAAATTGAATAACGGTAAATTAAAGCGAGAAGCAGAAAAGAAAAACTTTGAATTACCCATTGATATACGATACAAGATTGGAAACTTACGTCTAGGATTGGGCCAGAAGTCTGAAGCCTTACACCATTTTGATTTCTTGCTTGAAAGTGATACTGACATTGCTGATTTATATTTTGAGGCGGGGAAAGTCTTGGAGGAGAGCGGTAACCACGAAGAAGCATTGACATACTTGACACGGGCAACAGAAAGTGACGACTTGAGTGAAAATGCTGAGTTGATAAGTCTCTTGGGGAAATGTTTTCTTGAAGTTGGTGATTATGCACAGGCACAACAAGCATACGAAACACTCTTGTATAATGAGCCCGAAAATTTGGACCACAAGATTGCACTTGCCGAAACATTGCACCATTTGGGAGATGTGGAGGCTGCTCGTAGACTCTTGGTTGAAGTGGCCACCGAGAGAAAGAGTATAACATTCAAAGATAATGACATGAATGATGATAATGAAGAGGAAGAGCAGGAGTATGAAAATGGATTGTCATTGATCAAGAACGACAAAGTTATCCGTAAAAACACAAAACTTACGGATCAAGAAAAGATTGATATCGAGAACAATGCCAAAAGAAGAGTAATGGACAAGTATCGTCGTATGGGTCGACTCGATGATGCGGTTAATCGTGGAGAAAAGGTGCCGATTAAAACATGGATGCAACTTGCATCACAATTGATTGAAATCTTTATGAATGTTCGTAGTTTCTTCCCCCGTGATAAGAATAGGATATTCAAGGGGATTGTATTCTACCGAAGAAAGAAGGAAATGGGCATTGACGAGAAGTTGGTACGAGTTTATAACTTATACGAGGGCATTGTTAACGATGAGACGCATACACGGCAATTTCTAACCTCGAAGACCGAGTATAGAGGTTTATCTTATGACGAATGGTTTGTGATATTTGTTCAGTATGCATTGTTGATGGCCAGACACGAAGGAAGTATGGAATATGCCAACGAGATTGTGGAGGTTGCCATGTCTGCCAGCATATTTGTTCAAGATAAGAAGAAGGAAGCAATGTTAAGAATGATCAAGTTGATGTTTGGCATTGAAAACGATGAGTCGTCTACCACCGTGACCACGTATGTGCGGTACTTTTTGATCAATAACCAGTTTTCTCCATTTATATACAAGTTTTTCATTTGTTGCTTTGCTCGTGGGATCAAGTCATGGGAGACCTTTGCCAACTATAACCACCAGAAGTTTTTCCTTCGTCAATTGAAGGCATATGATTCAATTCTTCTGGGCAAGAAGATAACGGGGATGGCGAGAATCACCGCAGACATCAAGAACGAGAGCTTTACAAGGGAACATCCTGATCTTCTATATGTTTATGCTAATTTACTTGGAGGAAGTCGGAGTTATGTCTCGTCAGTGGTGTACTTAAACCGGGCATACCGTGAGTATAGTCAGGATCCAATGATATGTTTGGTGTTGGGACTTGCACATGTGCATAGATCTATGCAAAGACTCAGTACCAACAGACACATCCAATTGCTCCAAGGAATCAGTTACATTTTGGAATACAAAGAGCATCGGGAAAAGAATGCTTCGGTCTACGAGTTGCAAGAAGTCGAGTATAACTTTGGTCGACTTTTCCATATGCTTGGTATAACTTCACTCGCCACAGTCCATTATGAAAAGGTATTGCAATACCACGATAAAATCGAAGATACTGATTTTGATCTTCTGATGGAAGCAGCCTATAACTTGAGCTTGATCTACAATATCAATGGAAATAGCCAGTTGGCCCGCAAAATCACCGAAGAGTACCTTACCATATAGTGAAATGAAAAATTCTTATGTAAGCAATAATATAAAAGTATATCGATGCGATTAAACGAAACAACAAGGTCACTATGGTACGATTGAAGCAGAGATACATTTCGTTTGATATCTTGTATCCACCCAAAGGCGATGCTAAAGATGATTTCTGGATGTTTTCTACATCGCCACAGGAAACGTTGTTGTCGCTTCATAAGACATCGCCTGCATCCATCAATCAAAAGTCATTAACAAATGCCATACGGCGATGTATAGCAGAGACATACGGCGAGATTGGAGCAGGAAAGGCAGGGTTACTGGCCTCAATCAAGTACTTTAGTAACAAAACTTCAGCAGGGATTGTTCGTTGCGGAAGACTGTCGTTCCAAACCGTGGTGGCTGCAATGACCCTTTTGGATCAGATTGAAGGGATCGATGTTGTGATTCGATGCAATCGTGTCAGTGGAACGATCCGAAAATGTGAAGAGTTTTCAATTACAAGAACCAAAGAGTTAATGAGGATTATGAAACGTCAAGATGATGTCACCAGTTTGATTCCCAGCTTTGGATTACACAAAGAAGAGGAGGAAGAGGTCGAAGAAGAAGACGACAACGAATCAGATTAAATATCCAAGAGTTCTTTCTTGAAATGATCAGCAAAGATGTCCATGATTTTCTGATTGTTTTCACAATAGTTATCCAATTCCAGGATGTATCCAATGGCCAAGTTTAAACCATTATCGCCTGAGACCATGTTTAAGGTAATCGAGTACACCATCCCACAACCACCAATAAAATGAGCATCCACCACGCGGAACAGGGTGTCTTGTTTGGGCAATTTACCCAAATTGCTAATGATGACAGTTGCTCTTCCTTCTGGATGGAAGAAGTTGTTCTTGTAGAACTTCCAGAAATTCAAATACTTCAATAAACCTGTTGATACACATGGAGCCTTCGAGACAACGTTTTCCTTTAAGGTGGTGTCCACCACCAGAACTGCTTCCTGTTTGTTGTTGACTACAATTGGCGGAAGGTTCAAACATGCTACTCCTACGCCGTACTCAAACCCTGGTTTCTTGATGTACCGTCTCGCATTAATGGGGACAATGGACGTGGTGGAGAATTGAGGAACTCCCAAGCGGGCACCGATTGTTTTGTATACAGTTTCTTGTAACGAATGCATCACGACACCATGAAAGTACGGAGTGAGGGTGGTTCCTTGTTGCTTGCAATGGGTCATCATTTTGGCTACTTCCTTGTTGGTAAAACGAATTGTCTTGAAACTAGTTTTGGTTGACCTCACCACCTTACCTAGATTGAACGTAGGTGGAGGAGGAAGCTGTTTAGTCCACCACCAGAGTTTATGAAGAAAGCCAGGAATGTACTTTTTGACATAGTAAGCAATGATGTTCCAGTACGAAAGATCAAACACAGCTGTTCTTTGGGTAAATGCACCAATAATAGGTTTTGTAGGATCATAAACGGGTTGTTTCTCTTTAGTACTGTTGGATAATTCA
The DNA here is from genome assembly GCA_030581575.1 of Teunomyces aglyptinius. Classification (NCBI taxonomy): domain Eukaryota; kingdom Fungi; phylum Ascomycota; class Pichiomycetes; order Serinales; family Debaryomycetaceae; genus Teunomyces; species Teunomyces aglyptinius. The sequence continues at coordinate 94,465 of JAKTTR010000014.1, forward strand.
GCCGTCAAGTCTCGATGAAACTCAATGGCACATCCACCATCAAACAATATATGGTCAAAGTATGCACAGATATACTGAGTGTTATCGGGGGTTTCAAACACTACACAACGCCATAAAGGAGTTTCGACGTTGACTGGACATTGTCTGTCGCTGATTTCGGAGAGCACCTGGTCGTTTAGTTCGGGAATGGTTTCAAATGACACGATATCGTCAAGCAACAACGACGATACAGCACGGACAGTATAGTCCTCGCCATTAACAGTGGCTGTCACGCCTTCAGTTTCTTTGAAGAGGTTGTACGAGAACCACGGGTTCTTTTCAACCAAGGCCGAGATGGCTGAGTATAATGCCGGTTTGGTCACCGGTTGGTTATACTGTGCTACCACGGCAAAGTTGATATAGTAACGTTCCTTGTTACAGCAGAGAAAGTACCGCTCATAGTAACTAGCTGGTCTTGACATAAGGAAGAGAAAATGTATTTAGAAGCAAATATTAAAAGCTAAGAAAATTCCCAAAAGGGACAGCAGCAGCAGCAGCACCAGGACCCTCATGCCTTTTCCAGTAAATGCGGCTCATCGGCATGTTCCTTGATCTGAACAAATGCTTTGATTCCTTCAACCCCGATTTCTTCCATCATCTTTCCAGCATCAAAGACTTCCACTTCTGTAGAAACAAAATGTCTGGCACTGACACGTTGGTGGAACAAGATATCCAACTCGGCAAAAGTTCTATTTTTGGTTTCTGGTAAATCGAACCAGGCCCAAACTATGGAGATAAGTGCGATCACCGCCCACACAAGTCCAGATTTGGCTTTCAAGTTCCATGCAGTGGGATTGAGCATGTATGGGTTGATCACGCCAATGACGACATTGGCAACATTGTACAAGTTTCTCGAAAGCATCACGGTTTTGATCCGCAACTTAGCATTGGGGATTTCGGCAACAATACAATATGTCATGGGCCCCACGGTTAAATCGTAGAGGAATGTAAAAGCCAATAGCATTCCACCAATGGCCCACGATACACCTTTAGAATGCGAAAATCCCATACATCCCACAATAAGCATGATGACAAAGTTGCAGCATAACCCTCCAAAATAGATAGGAAACCGGCCAAACTTATTGGATAAAAACCACGAACCAACGGTACCTATAATTCCCAAAATATACATGACAATTGAGAAAGTAAACGAATTAGATGTCGATAAACCTGCTTGAATAAAGAAATACGTCGAGTACCCCATCAAGGCTCCACCCGTTGACGCTTGGAATAACCATGTAAATGCTGCAATTCTCGTTCGTCTAAAGTTAGATCCCAGGAAGCAATCGCGAAAACTACCTCCACCGCTGATAGCTTCTTCTTCCTTGACTGTCATTTGGATCTTGGTCAACATCGCTTGTGCAAGCACGGCTTTATCTGGCATATTGGAATGAATTGTCAATAGTCTTTGGATTGAATTCTTGGCTTCGGCATCTCGGCCTCGCTTTACCAAGTACCAAGGTGATTCTGGTGCAAGAAACACACCGAGTGCTAAAGGAAGAGGCCACATCCACTGAATAGCGTAGGGAATACGATATGTATATGTACCTGTTCTAGTTGACACTCCTTTAAGGACACCAGACCCAATCAACTGTCCGAAAACCCAGCACATATTGACATAGGTTGTTAGATACACACGAAGGCGAGTGGGCACTACTTCCGAAGCGTAGGTGACGGTAATTGTTTGGTACGAGCCCCAGTTAATTCCCAACAATAAGTATGCGACGCACAAGACTTTAATATTGGGTGCAAAAAACTGAACAAAGATCAAACCAATCGACGAAATCAACGCGGTCAACAATGTCTTTCTGTATCCAATAATATCCGAAACGTATCCAGAAATATAAAGACCAATGATCGTACCACACTGGTAAGTCATATGTAAACGGGTCTGCCACTTTGTAGGGATCTGGTACTCATCGAGTTTTGGGTAGTAAACTCCGAATTTTCTTGTGAACGATTTAGTCCCAAACAACCCATTCATCAACACAACATCATAACCCTCCATGATCAATGCAGTTGATAAAACAATTGACCATCCCACGGCTTTGGGGAATGTCTTGATACTTTCTCTAAAGCCCATGGTTTTTTCCTTGTGGTCATTTTCTTTAGCTTCATTTGAAATATCCAAGAACTTACTGACATAGTCATTAATGACAATATTATCAAGTGATTCGTCATCACTGGCAGTTTTAAGAATTGAGTCCTGGATAATTATTTTGTTTCCAGGATTCTTGTTATCTTCGACATACTCTGTACTCATTGTTGTAGACTATGGAACAGGGGGAGGATCTACATTGCTTTATATAGACAGATTTCGGAATACAGAGACGGTCCAACCAGGATAACCAAAGGGGAAAATGATTCAAGGTTAACTTTGAAACTCAAAAACCATTCATCTTTGGAACAAAACGATGGTTGAGTCTGAACACATATAACCAGTACCATCAGAATTTCTGAACCCAAGAGTTTCAACTGTAACACCACCATTAATGGTATTGAAGAAAGTCAAGTTGTGCCCTCATTTTCTCGTCACTTTCCTTCCAAGTAGTGATTGAAGTGGGGACGGTTCATTTCAGTTACACTTTTATAAACCCTGGGGTATTCTTTTAATCCGATAATGTTCATATAGCCGACTAGCTTAGGAGACATACGTACTTTTATGGAAATAAGTACCCAAACCAGAGTTGAATCTGGTCTCCACTTTCAAATCATAAAGCCTATTTTCTCCTCCTAGTTAATGTTGGTCTCGCAATAAATGTTATTGCGAGAAGCTTATTCCAATACGGCTGACTAAGTTTGATGGTCTCGGAGTATGGGACGGATTTTTTTGTGGGGTACCTGCATTTATGCATCGGTCGCGCAGGGTCCCTGTAAATGCATAACTGAATGCGCTTACAGGAATTGATATTGAATATTAACGGCTGACAAAAATATGAGGTTGAATTATCATAAATAGAATAGTGACAATGACCAACTACTCGGTTTACCTTGTCACTGACTCGACGATGATTCCCGAATCGTCGTCGTTTCTCAAACAAGTTGAGGATTCAATCAATAACGGAGCCACGATGGTTCAGCTCCGTGAAAAATCCATCCTGACCCTTGACTTTGTTGAACGAGCTCGAAAAGTACACGAATTGACTCTTGCAAAGGGTATTCCGCTCATCATCAACGATAGAGTGGACGTTGCTCTTGCCATTGATGCTGAGGGGGTTCATGTTGGCCAGGATGACATGCCAGCTCAGCTTGTAAGACAGCTCATTGGACCAAACAAGATCTTGGGTGTGACCTGTTCCGAGCCACATGAGCTTGTGGAGGTTTGTGACCAGGGTGTTGCAGACTACGTGGGTTTGGGCACGGTATATGCCACCAATACCAAAAAGAATGTCACCAACCCCGAAGGCACGGGTCCACTTGGAATGAGACAGATGTTACAGATCTTGAAAAAACATAATGAGACCAACAAGTACATTTCAAGTGTTGGTATTGGTGGAATTAACCATTCTAACGCGGCTAAGGTCTTGTTCCAGTGTCGTGTGGGTTCCCAGGGCTTGGATGGAGTTGCGGTTGTTTCTTGTATAATGGCAGCACCAGATGCTGGCACTGCTACTCGTGAATTGGCTCAAATTGTAGCCCAGCCTCCTGCTTGGGCCAAGTATGAAGCAAGCAACAGCCGTACCTCTTTGGAAACCAAAATAGCTGCAGTAAGGACCAATAAACCTCTTGTGCATCATATCACCAACAATGTCGTCAAGAACTTCAGTGCCAACGTCACCTTGGCAGTTGGAGCGTCGCCCGCGATGTCTGAGTTACCCGAAGAATTTGACGAATTTGCTCAGGCTCCAAACGTGGGTTTGGTTGTGAATCTTGGCACGCCGTCTTCAAGTTTGATGGAGGTTTTCAAAGCAGGGATTCTTGCTTACAACAAACACGGCAAGCCAGTAGTGTTTGATCCCGTGGCTGCGGGTGCATCCCAGGCACGGTTGCATGCTTCACGAAGCATATTGAACACGGGCCATGTTTCAGTAATCAAAGGCAATGTCGGTGAGATTTCTGCCATTTATAAATTGGCTTCGAGCTACGTTGCAGATTCTGGTGACGAAGTATTGATGAGAGGAGTCGATTCTATTGCTGCTGTCGATGAAGAACGAGTGGTGTTGATGGGGCGTGTTATCGCCAACGACTTTAAAACCATCTGTGTAGTCACCGGTGCCACCAATTTCATTTTTGCCGGTGACGAAATGGCCACAGTTCCTGGAGGCGACGTCATGATGGGCAGTATTACTGGTACCGGGTGTTCTTTGGGAAGTATTATTGCATCATTTTTGGCTGCGAAAGGCGAGTTAAACGGTCAAGAAAACTTTAATTACTTTGAAACAGTGGTTGATGCAATCAAGTTATATAATGAATGTGGATCCGTAGCTGCTGCTACGGCCCATACGCCAGGTTCTTTCATGATTAATTTTCTTGATGAATTGTATAAAGCTACACATCACCTTGAAGAAACAAAATAAAAATTTAGATAAATACTCCAAAAATTACATGAATATCAACGATTTATGAATTAGATATGACAGATGTTGTGTCCTGCTAGTTCCTGTTTGGTTTGTTTAATGCTGGTTCTAGATTCTTAAAATTACCGTATTGGTCATGAGACCCAGCCCCAGCTTTTTTTTTTGTATGCAGAAAAATCACCAATTATTACCCTAACTAAAACATAACAACCCATTACTCCCTAATTTATCAAGTTATTTATCACACACAGCACATACGTTATGGTACGGCAGGGCAAATCCATACCTAAAAAGGCAACGCCGTCTCCCGTGTCAAATATCGGAAAAATAGGCTCTCTAACCCGGTTCCCCGATCGAGAGCATGCCAAAAACCTCCTCCACGAAGTAGCCAAATTAGTTGCTCCTATCATTCACGAGTACTCATTCAAGGTCGGTACTTTATGTGAGATGTATCCTAAGGATGCGAATCTTTTGGGCTTAAATGTAAATAAGGGTCAAAAGATCCTTATCCGATTACGCTACCATTCCAACGAACGACTGTTTTATCCTCTTGGCGATATAATAGGGACATTTCTCCACGAACTCACTCACAACTTGTATGGTCCACATGACGATAAGTTTTACAAATTTCTTGATAAGTTACAGAACCGGTACGACTCGATTCAGTCCGGATCAGCCTCTACCTCAGGCTACAGATGTGAAGAGAACGTCCTTGGCGGTCTGAATCTTGGTGGATACATGAGTGTACGTGACAAACGTATCAGAGAGCTAAGCAAGTTGAAGTATAAGCTGGAAAGAAGAAAGTTGGGTGGTGGTTCAAGAATATCTAAAGAACAACCAATGACACTACGAGAAAAAATGTTACAGGCAGCCGAAAGACGAATACGAGACGCTAAATGGTGTCCCAATGATGTTGATATTAGTCTAGTGGAGCCTGGTGCCACTGAAGTCGATCTTGTGGATGTTTATGATGATACCAATCCCAAGTTGAGTACATACAAGGAAGTTGTTGATTTAACAAATGATGAATATGGCGAAGCTTCAATTCCGATAGTTGTGATTGATGGATGTGAAGATACCCAGCCCAAGTCGATTATGCGACAACTGCATGTATTGGCTGCGAAAGATAGCAAACACGTACAATTCACCGAACTCTTACCGTCATTTGACGAAGAGCAAAGTGGTGATCGTGTAAGTGGCGAGGCATCCGATACAGAGATTCAGTATACGGTGTCGAGTTCACCAAGATCATTCTTTGGAAATGAAGATCGATATCCCCGGCGAAAAATGGTTGCAGATCTCAATTTTGATCAGATTTTACGAAAGGGCGAACGTATTCATGCTCTGGAAGATGTTTTGCCGGAAGAACAGAAGACAAAGCCTGAACAAGAAGGAAGTTTACCAGACCTCCGAAAGAAGAAAAAGAAAAAGAAAAATAAAGTTGACGAAAAAGAACCGGAAAAGATTTTGCCACGAAAGAAACCCCCAAAGAAGAATATGAAGAAGCTGCTGCCGCCATCCAATCATGAGCTTCAGCCCAAGAAAACTGTAAAATCAATCAGTTTTGATGAACTATTTTAATGATGTATCCTGCATAAATATATATCCCAAAATTTCTTGATCTGTAACGTAAGCCCGAAACATTGATGAAAGGAAAGTGATTCCCACAAACGATGTTGCGGTTGGTTTATTTGTTGATTGGTGCATTTCTTTGTGGGGCATCGATTGCAAAAAGCCTTAATATATCACTAGAAGCACCATGGATATCCACGTCATTTGAACTTAACTTGATAGAAAGTATCGCAGCTCATAATGAAAGCCTATATATTCCAGCCGTCAGCACGATATTTGGTCTTGACGAAGAAGACGAGGATGATGAATTGATTGATAAAACACAGAAACAAATATACAATGAAGTTATCAATCAATTGGACAAATTTTCCCAAGAGTTTGTTGGTTTTGACTTGGCCAACAAGATCCATGCCCCTCGTATCCAGGCCCACTACGATTACTATAACACTGAAGTTATGTCCAAGTATGGCCAGCGGTTAATTAAGGAATGTACCACGGATTCCTTTGGCAATCAAGTTCTCACAGGCGAAAAACACGAAGTATGGTTAGTTTGCAATGACAGGTTATATTGCTCAAAAGATGACTTGTTTGCCTTGCAAACTAAGAAAGACTCTACTGTGGAGTTATTGCCGTTTGATAGAGTTATTGGTACTAACGAGAAAGCACCATTGCTTGTCCTTTATGGGAACCACCAGTCTAAACAGTTTAGAGATTTCTTCAAGACAATTTTCCAAGATACTAAAGCAGGAAAAGTTCGTTTCGTGTGGAGATACATTCCTTTGGGCACTGAAAAAGACCAGTTGACTGGATATGGCGTGGACCTCTCGTTAAAGAGAACAGATTACGTTGTTATTGACGACAGAGACATCAAAACTAAAGCACAAGTCAAGTCCAAGTTAAGAGAATCATTCGACATCACAACAGACTTGTTCAAGATTCAGGATGTGGCAAAGATTACCCCAATTTCTAAAGATAAATTACAGGATTTGGGTATTCAGTTGACTTCGTTTGTGTTGTCACATAACTATAAGATGTCCAACACTGATCTTTTGCAGTTAATATTGGAAGAGTTTCCCAAATACGCTGGCGATTTATCTACCTATAAACCTTCTGATTCTGTTAAAGAAGCTGTTTCAAAAAACGAGGACTTGGGCCTTTCTCCCGAATCGTACGGGTTCTATATCAATGGTTCTCCTATACATTTACTTGAACTTGACATCATGAAATTAATTGATAAGATTCAGAATGAACTCAGTATTGTCAAAACACTTGAAAAATTGGGGTTCACAGTAAAACAAGCCAAAGTACTTATTACAAAGTTTGCATTGCTCAGCGCTGTTAAACAAACCCAATTTAGAAATGGAAATACTGTGATGGGAAATAATGAAAACCGGTTCAGACTTTATGAAGCGAAATTCATTCCTGGTCCCTTTAGAAACAAGCAAGGAATAGTCTTTTTAAACGATATTGAAAAAGATCAAACTTACAGTCAGTATACCTCAGATAGACAAGAGGCCTATTTGGGCCCGGAATCACTCAAGCTAAAATCAAACCAAATCCCTACTCTCAGGGAGAATATCCATGACTTGGTGTTTGCGATCAATTTTGCCAACAAGGAACAATTGCGGGTATTGTTTACTTTAAGTAAAATGATTTTGGACCATGGAATTCCCCAACAAATTGGTATCATTCCTATCAATGGTGACAATCCCAGCGATGCACTTTTAGCAAAGCGGTTTTATTTTATTTGTGAGACCTCAGCGCCACCTGAGGCTTTGGCATTCTTGTACAAGTACTTGGAGTCTACTAACGAAGATGAGGTTACAGAATTGTTAAGTTCCATCACGATTCCAGATGACTATGAGTTTAGTGATTTAATCTACCAAAATACGTTGGATCGTTTCTCCATTACGGAGCCATCTATTGCATTTAATGGAGTCATTTATGACTTGAACTCTCCAAATTGGCAGATTGCCATGGGCAATCAATTGACACAGGATATTAGCTTCATCAAGCATTACTTAAAAACAGGAAAGGCAGATGGAGAATCCTTAAAAAGCTTGCTTTATCAAAATGCTAAATCTGACAGAAATCTTCGTGTCATTCCTCTCGAGCCAAGTGACATTATATATAAGGCAATTGACGAGGATTTAATAAAGCATTCTACTTTGTTTAGAAAATCTGAAGCTGCTGACGATATTACGGGGACCTTTTGGTTAATTGGTGATTTTAATACTAAAAAAATCGTTAATCAATTCCAAAATTTGTTAACCACTATGCAAAAATCATCGCATGTTTTGCAGTTAAGAATTATCAACACTGGTGAAACAGTAGCTGAATTAGAAGAGATACAGAAATTACCATTTTTGGCCCGTCTAATCAAACCATCTTTTGCAAAGATTGAAAAACTTGTTGATGGTATAAAGGAAAAGAAAAGTAAACCTAACCAGGAAATATTACAGATGTTAGAATCCAAAAATTTACCTCCATTACATGATTTTCTTCTTCTTAATTCCAGGTACTTCAGACTTGGTTCTGTATTGTCTACAGGAGATTTGAAGCTTATCTTGGACTATGAATTCAGTCAACGTCTTGATATTTTCAAAGATATCATATTGGCATATCCTAAGGAATTTGATTATAAAACAGTTTCAGAATTCAATAAAGATTCCGGAAATCAAGATACTAGAGATTGGTTTGATTTGGTTTCTAGTGTGGTCACCAAATCGTTTCATGTCGATAACAAGGACTTTGTTTCTGATGTGGCAAGGTTTGATTTCAGTAAGTTGAACTTTGATAATGTTCTAAGTTCAGCTAACCAGAAGGACGACAACGAAGTGGATATTCTTTTGATCATTGATCCAATTACAGAATCTGCTCAAAAACTAATTTCTATCTTAAATGCTGTGAAGCACCTTTCATTTATCAATTACAGGATTCTTCTTCAGCCCACGTCTGAACCCCAGGAAGACTTGAAAATAAAGCGGTTCTACAAGAATTCTTATACTTCATTAGAATTTGATGCTGAAGGAAGATGGATCGGTACTCATTACGTACATTTTGATTCTGTTCCTGGATCTGAAATATTTACTGTTGATTTGGACGTTCCCTCCAAATGGATCACAGTCATTCAAGAAAGTCCACTTGCAGTCGATTTGGATAATATTAAATTTGATAATTACCAGGTTAATTCCACATATGGTAAGTTTGTTTTGAAGGATATATTGATTGAGGGACAAGCTAAAGATGTAAGAATTGTGAGGTCACCTTCGGGTGCATCTTTGGAATTGTCCAAGAATGGGCAGTCTACCGATACCAGTGTGATGGCCGCAATGGGATACTTTCAATTACTGGCCCAGCCTGGGGTATGGCAACTTCAGCTAAAAGGAAGAACTAGCGAGTATTATTCATTATTGTCGGCAAAAAGACAGAGGTTTAGCACCAATACCACCCCCTTGAGGCTGGTGGAAATACCTGTATTTGATCTTAAAGGAATTGACCTACACGTTAGATTGCGTAAGAATGAAGGATATGAAGACAAGTCAATATTGGAAACAGAAGTACTTGAAGAAAAGAAAGGATTCATGCAATCGATATTGAAGAAACCTGAAGAGAAAAAACAAGCCGATATCAATATATTCACCATTGCTAGTGGACATTTGTACGAGCGACTTTTGGCAATAATGACTGCGTCTGTGAGACAGCATAGTGATAAGCTGATCAAGTTTTGGATAATTGAAAACTATATTTCCTCTCATTTCAAGAGATTGCTTCCTGTGTTGGCTGAAAAGTACAATTTTGAATACGAGTTGATCACGTACAAGTGGCCCAAGTTTCTCCGGGCACAAAGAGAGAAGCAGCGGACGATTTGGGGATACAAGATCTTATTTTTAGATGTATTGTTTCCTCATGATTTGAAGAAGGTAATCTTTGTTGATGCTGATCAGATAGTGAGAACAGATATGAAGGAATTGGTTGATATTGACCTTGATGGCGCTGCGTATGGATTTACGCCAATGGGCGAGTCTCGAGAAGATATGGAAGGGTATCGGTTCTGGAAACTGGGTTACTGGTCAAATGTGTTACAGGATGACTTGAAGTATCATATCAGTGCATTATATGTTGTTGATCTTGAACGGTTCCGGTCCATCAGAGCCGGGGATCGATTGAGAGGACATTACCAGAAGTTATCGTTAGATAAGAGTTCGTTGGCGAACTTGGACCAGGATCTTCCAAATAACATGCAACGCCAAATCAAGATTTTTAGTTTACCGGAAGAATGGCTCTGGTGTGAAACGTGGTGTTCAGATGAGTCCATGTCAAAGGCCAAAACTATCGACTTGTGTAACAATCCGTTAACCAAAGAGAACAAGGTGGAGCGGGCCAAGAGACAAATTCCTGAATGGACTACGTATGATGAAGAGATTCAGGAGTTGCGGCAAGTCTGCGACGCAGAATTTATAGAGCTGCAGAACAAAAAGATGCAAGAAGCGGAAAAACAGCAAGAGAGAGAAGATGAAGTGTCAGATGATGAAGATGATGACGAGTACGAACATGATGAATTATAGAGAGTTGTATAGTCAATATTAGGGTTGCGAAGTTGCACCCAAAAAAAGTTTTGTCTGTAGTCATTTTCTTTTGCTTCCTACGCACTTTTTTGGGTAAGGGCCGTTACCGGACAATAATTGGGGATACAGAAAAAGACAAGAAATATGTTGGGCCAAGTAGGCGAATTGGAAGAAGCAGTTTGATTGTAGCGTCATGACAGAGAACCTGTTAATATTTTGTACAAACGGAAACCAGTGACGGGTAAAATTTCTTATAGAATTCGAACGGTTTTTCCCAACGTTTCCAATTTCAAGAAGGTGACTCATCACATGCACTTGCGATATAATGGAAAATTCAATCGGCACCGACATTTTTTTCTGATCTACACGTTCCGATAAATAGGTTACCAATCGCATTTTTGTATTGGCAACATAATGAAAATCACCGACAAACTCAACCAGGCCCATTCGGTGTCCAACCCGCCTCCGGCAACGTTCTCGTTCGAGTTCTTTGTTCCCAAGACTTCTCAGGGTGTCCAGAATCTCTATGATAGAATGGATAGAATGTATGATCTCAACCCAATATTCATTGATATCACCTGGAACGCTGGAGGAAGATCGTCCACCTTGACCAATGAGATGGTTTATACTGCTCAGTCTACCTTGGGGTTGGAGACATGCATGCATTTGACATGTACCAACATGAAGGTTGAACTTATTGATGAGGCGTTGCAGAAAGCACACAAGTCCGGCTGCCAAAACATCCTTGCTCTTAGAGGTGACCCTCCGTTGGACGGTTCCGAATCAACCGGTGATTTCAAGTACGCCAAGGATTTGATTGCGTATATCCGCAAAGGCTACGGTGACTACTTCAACATCGGAGTGGCTGCGTATCCTGAAGGCCATCCTGAAGCAGCCTCCGATAATGTTACCTTACAACATCTTAAGGAAAAATGTGACGTTGGTGCTGACTTTATTGTCACCCAAATGTTCTATGATGTGGATAACTTCATCGCATGGTGTGACAAGCTTAGAAAAATCGGTATCACCATCCCCATTATTCCAGGTATCATGCCCATTTCAACCTATGCAGCTTTTATCAGGAGAGCTAAATGGTCGGAAATCAAGATCCCTCAACACTTCTTAGATGTCTTGGAACCCATCAAGGATGATGATTACTTGGTCAGAGAAAAGGGAACAGAATTGGTTGGTGATATGTGTCTTAAGTTACTCGAATCCGGTCATGTAAACCATTTGCATTTCTACACCATGAACTTGGAAAGAGCAACCGTCATGATTTTGGAAAGATTGAACTTGGTCGAATCCATCAAGTCTCACGAACTGATTGGTGGAGCCGAATTACCCTGGAGAAAATCCTTACACCCACAAAGATCAAAGGAAGCTGTACGTCCTATCTTTTGGCAAAACAGAAAGTACACGTATGTCACCAGAACTGCCACCTGGGATGAATTTCCTAACGGTAGATGGGGTGATTCTAGATCTCCAGCTTTTGGTGACATTGATTTGTGTACCACAGACTTGTTAAGACAATCCCCAAAGAGAGCCTACGATTTGTGGGGCGCTCCACAATCTTTGAAAGAGTTTTCTCAAATTGTGGTCTCGTATTTGAAAGGCGATTTGAAATCTTTACCGTGGTCTGATGGACCTATCGGCGAAGATACGTCTGTGATTGTCGACAACTTGATCTCTTTGAATCAAAAGGGGTTCTTTACCATGAACTCTCAACCAGCTCTTAATGCTGTTAGATCCAATGATGCAGTTCACGGATGGGGTCCTAAAAATGGGTATGTGTATCAAAAACAGTATTTGGAGTTCTTCTGTCACAGAGACAACCTTACCAAATTGTTGGAGAGCATCAATGCCCTTAATACCCAAAATACAGATGTGACTTCAAGTGTCATCAGTTACTATGCAGTTGACAAGATGGGTAACTTGACCAGCAATTGCAACGATAACGATATTAATGCTGTCACGTGGGGTGTTTTCCCTGGCGAAGAAATCTTACAACCTACAATTGTCGAAAAGACATCTTTCTTGGCTTGGAAGGATGAGGTTTACAGATTATTGGCCGAATGGATCAAGATCTATCAGTCTAATATTATTGAAGTTGACGAAGAGACAATTGGAAAGTTTTCCAACTTTCTTTCTGGCTTTAGTGACGATTTTGTCTTGTGTAACTTGGTTAACAACAATTTCGTTGACGGTAATCAGACTATTTTCAAGCTTATTGAGGACTTGAATATTCCTTTGTTGTAAGAAAAAGGAATCTGGTTTGATCTTCTTTGGGAGCCCAATGTCTTTTCTTCCTCTTTGTTTGTTGGCATCCACCAATTTTATTCAATTCACTAACGCAGGTCATTTATAGGAGTACTCAACATACTCCGCAATAGAGTTCCTTCAACATTGAACTCTCATATCCGTCAAAATGGATTGTTATTTTTTAACGATTCATCAAGTGGTATTAAAAATTGCATTTGTGGAAAAAATCATTTTCCACCTTCAATTCATTTCAACAATTGTATTTAATGTGTTTGCAAGTCAAGTTGACTTGCACTCTTTTTTTTAGGTTTACAGTCCCTGTGTATAGTGGCATCCTCAACGGTATGGTTATAAAAGTAAAATATATGATTTTAGTTAAAAGTAAATTGAGGCTTTTGTTGCTTTTCGCAGCCATTTAAATACGTCTAGAAAAAACTAAAAAGGATGATGAACATCATAGTTAATTGAATGGGCGGCTTATTTCCTTTTCCTTCTGAAACAAATGCTGAAGCAACTGGTTTATTTCCGGTTGCGGTACCTGATGCATTTTGAAGTGAAGCCTGCGTGACTAAAAAAGAACTCAGTGATGTTGAAGTGGTTGACAAAGTGGTGGTAATGGATGGTATTGAAGTAATGGAAGGTGATTCAGTTTGTTCTGTAATGCTCAGATAACAAGTATTATCAGAACAGGTGGATGAAATCGAGGTAGTTTGTGATTCAGTTACGGTAGAGCTTTCAATCTGGGGGGTTTCGATGGAAGTAGAAGTAACTGGTGTTGAAAGTTCCGAAGATGGAACTGGTGTAGAGGTTGTAGAAATAGAATCGTCAGATGTCGAGTATGCTGATGCTTCCAGTGTTTCAGTCGTAATTGGAATTGTTTTGTAAGTAGTCTGTGAAGCATCAGTACTCATTTCACTGGATGGCGTGAATGAGAGTGTAGGTTCAATCAGTGAAGATGGAGTCACACTTGAATCTGACAGTAATGGACAGTAGGTGGTATAAACCGTCACAACGGTACCTATGGTTGTCGTGACGACGGAGACTCCAGTCAGTGTGGTCTGGATGGCACATCTGTTATCGGAACAAGTGGTGATAGTAATGATTGTTGTTTGTGGAACAGTTACCGTTTTTGAAATTGTAGGTTGCAAACTAGTTGAATTACTGGTAGAAGGTGTTGAACCAGATGATGTAGAAGTTGTCAGCCAAGAACTGGATAAAACTGATTCTGAAGTTGAAGCACTGGAGATAATTGGTGAAGAGCTTGGTTGAGGAATGGACAAAGTACTGGACTGGGTATGCGATGCAGTGCTTGATTCAACAATGGAGGAACTTGAGTGGGAAGAGGAGATTGATTCTGAAAAATAAAAGCTCGATTTTGAAGTGGTCAAGCTGGATACTGAAACTGAGGAAGATATTGTTTGAGAAGTAGATGAGCTTGATTCTGCGGTAGGAGATGCTGGAACTGAAGAAGACATAGCATAGAAAGAAGATGTAGTAGTTGATTCAGATGTTGAGTTTGGTGATACTGAGCTTAAGGTAATTATTGAACTTGTACCAGCAAGACTTGTGCTATATTCACTTGATAAGAAACTTGAACTTGAAGTGGCCATAGTTGTCTGGAATGAAATTCCAGGTGGAATGCTCTCAGTAAAAGAATCGGTAGTTGATGCCTGACTTGATTGAGATGTAGTAGAAGGTTTTGAACTAGTAACGGAAGAAGAAACTGATAACAGAGAACTACTAGTCAAAGGACAATAGGTGGTATAAACTGTTGTTATACTTCCAATGGTAGTCGTAACAACTGTGTAACCTGTTTGTGTAGCAGTGGTATGACATCTATCTGATTCGCAAGAAGTGATGGTAATGAGTGTCGATTGGGTAACAAAAGTGCTTGTGGTAGAAGTAGAAGGAGTAATAACTGAGTCGGGGTTTAATTGCTTTGAAGTTGTGGAAGTGTTGGAGTAGGAGTAACTGGATGAAAAAGGCGGAGTGGATACAGAAGATGATGTCAGGCTAAAGAACAGGCTAGTTGGAGTATTTGGAGTACTGTCGGATGACGTACTGGTGAAGCTGGAACTGGAACTTGCATTGGATCTTGAGGAGCTAGATAGGGCACTTGAACCAGACACCGAACTAGTAGGTGCAAGTGAACTAGAACTAGAACTAGAACTAGAACTTGAGCTTGGAAGTGGGCTTGAGATTGCAGCAAGTCTAGAACTTAAAATTGGAAGTGAGCTTGTGCTTAATAAACTTGAACTTGAACTTGAACTTGAACTTGAACTAGAACTAGAACTAGAACTTAAAGAACTGGAGATTATACTTGAACTTGAACTGGCAATTGAGGATGAACTAGAACTTGAGATTGAGCTTGAACTTGAACTTGAACTAGAGATTGAGGAAGGAATGGAACTTGAGCTGGAACTAGAGCTTGAGGTAGTAATTAAACTTGAACTGAAGCTTGTGGTAGGAACAACACTTGAACTAGAAGTAGATGTGCTTGGAGCGGGACTTGAAGTACTTGAGCTAATTAATTCAGATGTACTTGTTGGAGAAGTCAGAGTGATTGTACTTGGAGTGGTTGTCGTGCTAACAGAAGAAACTTGCAGAGGTGGTGGGGTGGAGTATTCTTCACAGTCATCTGAATCCCAGTCAGGAGAAGAAGATGGGGCTTCCATAGTGTCACAATCCTCGTCATCGTCTCTTTGATATAATAATTGTGGTGCTTCCCTTGTAATGTGTAGAACAATATCAGTGTTGTAGACTGCTTTTGTAGCTAGCGCATTCGTTATACAACTTACAAAAGCAAGGTAGTATAACTTCATGACGCAAGAGAAAACTGGTAATAAAATCAATCAATTAGAGAGATATTTCATCCGTTTAAATACTTTTTCATTGTTACATTACCACATTACGACTTTGAAACATTGATTAGTTAATAAACATGATATTCGATTTCAGGTTTTTTGCAATACTTCCTATTTGGTCAGGTACAATGATAGTTGCAAAAAAATGTGTTTTTGTGTCACAAATACAAACACATTTGTATCAATTTTCATACCAATGGAGAAAAGGTAAGAAAGAAGACTTTTTGCTGAAACGCATCCACTGTTAATAAAAGCCCTGAAATAAGTGATGGTCAACACGTTTAATTAACTTGTTGTTGCTTTTGTTTTAATTAAATTAAATAATTTGACAAAAAATCAAAAAAAAATTAAAAAATGAAGTAAATGTATATTTTTATTCAATATCACCCACTCGCCATACTTCCAACCCAATGATCTTAAACTTTCCTACACTATGCGATTCGCCAACTTCATTCAACACTTCGTTGCCAAACGTCTCACATGGATAACTGACGCCATTATAGAGTGACTTGTCGATCCAGAGTCCGTTCTGGCCATTGGAAGAACCCACAGCAATGAAATTCTGGTCGGAGTAGATGATATTTGGATTGATTCCCGTGTACATAAACGCCTTGAACCGTATTTCTTTCTGTTCAGACTCTGTTTCTGCGGCTGTGGGTGATAATTGGCGGAGATGGTACTTTTCTGTTTTCCACACAAAGCACTGGCCGTTGCCGTAGTAACGTTTGGTTTCGACCGGACGCAAGTGTTCGTTGACAAAACAGCCAAACTTATTTCCTTTCTGGTCACGAATAACCAACACATATCCTTGGGCCCGTTTTGGTCGATACAGCTGTGCTCCACCCACAACTATCCCCTTAACAATGGTATCGCCAAACCCCTTTTCTGCCTTTGCCTTGCGGAGTTGATGTAGCTGGTGTTCTGGATCGCAGTTGCGATACAATGTTTTGAGAGAAATGCCGTGCTGTTCCAACGAATAGACCAAAGTCCATTCATCATAGAGCTGCAATCGTGACGGTAGCAAGTTTCGTATATTGCTGGCCAATTCCATATCTAGCCATCGGTGCTTTGTAGAAGGGTGGTATCCATTGAGGCTTAGGGGTGATAAGGGCGGTATGGATGGTTCACGTGGAATTGGTTCCTGTTCCTGTTCCTGTTCCTTCGATGTATCTGATCGTGTCATCAATCGTTCGAGCAACGTAGATGTTCGTTTCACGGGTTTTGGTTCTTCACAAGTCCGTTCATTGGTGGTCAGAGATGGAGCTGGTTCCGGTTCGTCCTGATCCTTATTTCTACCTGAAAAAAGTCCCATTGCTACCTTTGTTTCAAACTGTACACTTGTATCTAAGGTCAGCTGATGTGAGGTGGGGTGGAATCTGAAGATCATCAGCAATCAGCACGTGACTGATCTAGAACCTCTTATAATCACCAGCAACACCAGTTTCATGGTCACTGTTTCTAGCCAGGGGAATGTCCTGTGTATTTTTGAGCTATACATCAAAACCGAAGACGGGTTTGTTCATATCGTAGAGGTTAGAGCCGAGGCGTACCATATTTTCCAAGAATTTGATTCCGACCTTGACCCCATCAATAATAGGCACATCTAGATCCTGTTCCAACCGTTTATCGAGCCCAGAAAACCCGGCACAGCCCAACAAAATACAGTTGACTTCTCGATTTTCGTCCTTTAAAAGGTATTCCCTCATGAATCCGTGGATCTTCTTGTACTCCTGTGGGTCGCTAAGGTCACATACGCCAATATCCAATGCCTCCGTACGCTGGAACTTGTGGTGAGGAAAAACATTGTCATCGTTGCCGACAAACTCAATGATGGCCTGGTCCAACAACGGTTTCCACGAGCTGGTTGATGTCACGATCACCAGCTTCAGAATAATCGGATCCATCAAACTGTAGAGTAACGTCGCCTGCATGATTCCCAACGCCGGTTTCTGGAACTGTGTGGCCAACGTTTTGGTCAACGGATGATCTGAGTAGCAGCATACCAAGAAACCGGCGTAGTAATCGATTTCTTTCCTCTGCATCAAGTCGTCAAAGCATGCAACCGCCGATTTCATAGAGGTTTCTTCATCGCAAATTTCGGCGGGAGCTGTCGATGGAGCGGTGTAGAAATGGAACCTGAAGCCTTCTGGTGCAACCAAGTCTTTTTTCAAACTTTCTGTCACGCTCTCCGACGAATTGGGGTTGATTATAAGAATATGGTACATGAAGAAGAGTGGTGTTATCGCGAAAAAAAACTAGATGAAAAATGATACCGTTAGATAAGAAGATGTTGAAACAATCGTAAAATTTTAGGTGACAAATGCAGGATGCAGCTTTTCCCTAAGTCTAATAAAATAGTCGGGAAAGACGGGGATCGGGGGATTTTAGACTAATCGAAAGTAACTGTTTAACGGAGTTATTAAACTAATCTAATTGGATAACCTTCAAGATCTCTCTCTATTTATATTCGAGTATTATGCCGAGGTATCTCTCAGGTTTGAGGTGGATGTGGATGCTGTATTCCTTAATGGGTCATTCATCACCACACAAACACCATTGAAATATCCTGAACTGCGATGTAAAGGATAGTCCGAAACAGACAATATGAAAATGGGTGAATAATTATATTTTTTGTATCATGACACACAAGATCGTGTCTGAGTGGTTTGGAAAATATCTTTGTGTTGGCTTTGGATAAGATTTCACGTGAGCAAAATCCCTCTGAATGGGATTTCCTGATCACATTACAATTGTACAGGTTAGGAAACTGTTCGCTGTGCAGTTCTTCGTGCGGTAATCTGCAGTAGGTCTTGGCACGTGTCACAGAACAGCTAGGTGGGAGGGAGACTTAGTTAATAGAAAAGTATGTCTTACGATACAAAAAACTAAAACTAATAAGGTCACCTTCAATTCAAGTGGATATTGCGCTCATATTTATATTCCCGAAATAACTCCTTCGTTGAAGGCACCCCTTGAGGCGGCCATGCTGTAGCAGCATGGTATTTGCTCAGAGGGGTTTTGCTCACGTGAAATCTCATGCAGAACCAACAGAAACTAATTTAGACGAAGACTTGGCGGCCAAATGTTGAGATGAACTTATAAATACACCATGAAAACCTTGCCTAAGAGTTGATCTTACTAGTTCTAGTTTAAGACATACCTTTTCTCCCTCCCACCTGTTCAGCAACACGTGCAAAGACCTACTCCAGATTACCGCACAGAGAACTGCACAGCGAACAGATTAAGAGTCAAAGTATTGCTCAAACTCGTGATAAGCCACGCGCTTTCACATCGTCCTGTTAATTGAAAATGGAATCCGATAACAAAGCATTAGCTGATGAGATCGCTGAATTAAAGAGAAAATTGACAGAGCTTACCCTCAAAAATGGTAAAGTCACTCCTCAACCAAATAAAATTCCAGAATCAGACTTCAAAGTTATAGAAGATGCAAAAGAGTTTGCCCAATATTATGACATTCAAATTAAGAACCTCCCCGTCTATGACAGTATTAACAACAGGATCATTTATAAATGGAACAATTGGTTCAACAAACTAGAAAGAAGAGCTTTCTTTAAAGACATCCTCAACCAGGGAAGTCAAAACTTTGATTATGATAAAGCTCGGTTTAGGAATAGACTGGGTCACCATCTCAAGATATGGTACAACAGGTTTGTTGAAGATATTGTTGAAAGCCTCAAAAAATCTGGAAAATTGAAAAAGTTGATTGCATCGATATCAGGCGACGACGAACTTGAAGAATTCGAATCATTCTATGCGATCGTTCGGAGTCAGAAAAATCGAGCCACTAAGTATAGCATCAACAGATATTGCACCCTCTTGGCGAAATACCACACGAGATCCACTGAGATTGCCATTCGTAACTTTGAGGACCATGTGCTTG
The DNA here is from genome assembly GCA_030581575.1 of Teunomyces aglyptinius. Lineage (NCBI taxonomy): Eukaryota > Fungi > Ascomycota > Pichiomycetes > Serinales > Debaryomycetaceae > Teunomyces > Teunomyces aglyptinius. The sequence continues at coordinate 114,185 of JAKTTR010000014.1, forward strand.
AAGCGCCTGACATGGAGAAATTCATGGCACTCATCAATTTAGCGTCCCACCATAGGATCTTCATATGGTGCTGCATGTGGATGGGAGACTACAACTTGAACATTCTAACCGATGTACTCACCGAGGAATATGCTGAATATGAGAAGGGCAACTATGTGTACCCAGACTTAAGAAAGGACAATAGAATCCTACAACACCCCCACTACAATCCGCACCTAACGGCCAAGGGGCCCAAGGGCCACGGAAGAAAGTAAGAAAATTATGATGCTGTGCCACACCACGAGAGCACCATCATCACCTCCCGCAAGAACACAGGCCAAACGTTCACGACCCGAGGAAAACGAAACTGAGAAAGCAGAGGTTCAACCACTTTGAAAATGGCAACGACACACCAGACTGCGAATGGCTGCGATAGCACGTCAAACTGCCCTTAACAATCGCGCTGCAGAGTCTATCCAATTCGTCAGATCCGTTACACAGATGGACCACTTTCACAACCGATACTTACAAGCTATTATGGAAGATATTGATTATAACAATCCACATTGGCGCAAAGCAATGAGGCTGGAAATTGACAATTTCAAACGCATGGATGTGTTTGAGGAAGTGCCTATTCCCCCAGAAGAGAAAATTATCAGGACACGATGGGTACACACGTACAAGGAAGGTGACCAAAAAGGGGCCGAATACAAATCACGTTGTGTTGTTCAAGGTTTTCGTCAAATTCAACATGTCAACCCATACCGCGTGTCATCGCCAGTTATTGATATGACTACTATCAAACTCCTAACCGCAATTGCAACAGAATTCGATAGGGCGATACATCATCTCGATATTTCCTCCGCATACTTAAACGCAACACTACAAGATGAAAAACCAATATACACTTACCCACCACGGGGACATCGTGTCTCCCAGGGTAATTGTTGGAAAATTAACAAGGCATTATGCGGAATGAAACAAGCTGGTTTCGAATGGTATCAATGCATCAAGAAAGGTCTTACCGAACTAGGTTTCAACTCACCTACCATTAGCGGTTTCCAGAAGAAATACGGTCATAGGGGTCAAGTAATCATCGCTCTTTACGTCGATGATCTATTCATGACCGCGTCTTTTACAATCTTGGAGAATTCAAGGAATCGCTTGCTGACTATTTTGATTTAAAATATTTCGGCGACATCTACGAATTCTTGGGTATTAGGTTTAAAAGAACCTATACAGGCCACGAACTATCACAAGGACACTTCGTAACCAAACTACTCGAATACTATGGCATTACAGAAGATAAAAAGAGAATGAGGAAGACACCTATACTGGAATACCTTATACAGAAGGTAGAAGAAGGCAAAACGTTGCCACTCGACGAAACATTTCATAAAGTTATCGACGACACGCCGCTCCTAGATACTACGACTATTAAAATATACCAATCAATCATGTGTTCACTCCTATGGTTAAGTAATACTACACGACTTGACATTAGCTACGCTGTTCACAGACTTAGCACTAAGAGTCACGCACCAACTGAGAAGTACTACGAAATGGCAATGAGTACATTAAGATATTTATCAAGTTTTCCTGACTTCCCATTGAAATACGTTAAAGACCATATGCCACATAAAAGAGGCGAATTCTTCCTAGAATCCTTTTCAGACAGCTCATACTCACCTGATATTACTAGAAAACTGGTTTCTGGTACAATCACTTACTTAAACGGCAATCCAATTAAATGGGCCGCCAAGAGACAAACAAATGTTACAACCAGCACAGCATGTAGCGAACTTGTCGCAGTACATGCTTCTGTTGCTGATACATTTAGAATAAAGCAAACCATGGAAGAACTCAAGTTGGAGATCAGAGATACCATAATCCATGAAGATAATCAAGCCGTGATTCTAGCCTGTCAAAACATGAAAGCACACCATCCACTGAAACAACTCGACACTTTTTTGGTAGCTATCCGTGAACACATAGAACTTGGCTACTACAGATTACAATATGTTAATACCCATAGCAACATTGCCGAGATTCACGAAGGCATTAGGCTCAAAAGTATTCCAAGCTTTGTAAAGTCTACTACACTCGCGCTTCGACATGAATAAGAGTTTTTCGAGGATTATTCAAAGGTACAGCACTCGGAGTAATCTTGTGTCAATTAAATCCGTTTGCTCGCCATTTTAAGGAACAATAAAATTGAATCACATAAAAGCTTACAAACAACGCATAACAGATCTTCCCTGTTCTATCGATATGGCAGATTTAGGGTCTGTTGGTTCTGAATAAGATTTCACGTGAGCAACCCTTCTGAGCAAATACCATGCTGCTACAGCATGACCGCTTAAGGGGCGCCTTGAAAGGTGTCCTTATTAGTTTTAGTTTTTTGTATCGTAAGACATACCTTTTCTATTAAACAAGTCTCCCTCCCACCTAGCTGTTCAGGTGCAAAGACCTACTGCAGATTACCGCACGGAGAACTCCACAGCCAACATCTTGCAGACCTCCATACAAACCAAGCGGAGATAAATTAATGGAGAATCCCGTTTTATGTGACACACCATTCGTCAGTCAAGCCTCACCCACAATGAATGTTTTAATGATTGTTAATCAGCAATGGCAAGAAAAGTCCGTTCATACCACCCATCCTTAATTGCAGATGTCCAATCAGATCGTTCCCACTACATAGCACGATAGTTGTCTTGAAAAGTAATCTTTTTTTTTTTTGCGAGAGAAATCTATTTTGCAACACCACCACTCTGGAACCATGTCGTTTGTGGCGGTGATTGACTCTACCAAACATAAGCTCCAGTGGTCCAAGTCGATCATGTCGCTTGCATCGATCTCGGACCATATCAAGTTTGTCATTTCACCAAGCGAAGTTTCGCTTTCGGCCGTCAACAGTGCCCGCACCGCACACGCAGAGATCATCTTTAAGCACGCGTTCTTTTATGAATACACGGTGGATTTCAACGACGTCTTACCAGAAGGTTACGAAGACAATGAAAAAGAGCTGCTGTACTCATTTCTTGTGCTATCAAAACATTTGGCCACGTTGTTCCGCAACTTCGACGCCAATGACTTGGACTATGTATGTTTCAAGATCTACTGGAACACCAACGCGCCCATCACCATGAAATATAAGCTCCTTATTGAAATCAAGACAAAGAAGTTGATCATAAAGAAGTACCAGACCAACTACCAACCCGTGGTGCGCAACACAGTCAACATCGCCAGCATCTACAAGAAACAAGTTCGCCAACAACAAGAGATATCGGACCCAACACGAATCAATTACATCATGATCGAGCAGTCGGTGCCGAAACTGTTCTTGGACATGATTCCAGCAAACACAGAAGATTTCAAGATCGATGTCAAGAACGAAAAGATCCTGTTCACCGGCTACACCAAACAGATCCTCAAAGACAGAGAGTACTTGAAACAACCAATGTCGGTCACTATCACCGTCAACCTTGACGAATTGATCAATTCCAACATGAATACCATTAATACTCAAGACGAACCGTTGAAACGCACCATCAACTTCCGGTTACGTGAATTCAAGAACTTTATTAACTTGATCGCTACCTTCAACGCATCTTCCGACAAGGAGAACGAACTCAATCCAACCAATGACGACTGTTTTGAAATCTTTTTCCGTAATCCCGGTGACCCAATCTTGTTTGAATTGGAAAATCCTAACATATCTATACAATATATTCAATTCACCTCGGATGACACACCGCCCGAGGGAGGTACCAACCTTGTCCCCAAGTCATTACGTAAACAGGATGGCCTTGTACTTCAGGACCATGTGGTGGAAAAGATTCAGAATCTCGACGTGGTTGAACCTCCAAGTTCCCATCCTTTGCATATACAATCACGGCCACTTAATAACACTAGACCTCGAGGAAGAATTAATGTTACTAACGGAAACTCGGTCGTAAAGCCATCAAAACCATACCAGCCAAGTCAACTGGCTGGATCAGCTGGTGCTACCCAGGATGAATTTGTCACGTACGGAAGAGACGTGACACCAGAGCCAAGTCTTAAGAAACAAAAGATGGGTCCTCAACGCAAAATACTCGATGGTGATGATACTGATTATTCATCAGATGACCCGCCTCAGGAAATGGAATTGGGACCAACTCAAGTGGGTACCAAGCCCAAGTCGTTGTTTGATTAAAATGGAGGTGCGTAACGGTTTCCGAATTTATCTTGAACAGAGCCATGATCCACATGCATACTCCAAGGTTTATCGTCAGTGGTGTAATTAGTCGGTGGTAGCTTAAATGGTAATCGTATGGGGACCATGGACGATGAAATAACCGAATTGGTGCCGTAACTTGGAACCAATACTTTGCCTTTCAGGGGAACAACTACGACTCCAAGTTCAAAGCTAGCAATGGAGTATTCTGATGGATCTGTGGTGGTAGCTCCAGCTCCCTTTCCTATGCCCCATGCTTGCTTTGATAAGTTGTGGCTTCCAAGCAACACCCATCTCAACGTCGACCAATTGTCGCCATTATCACACACAAAGAGTTTAACGTGTGGAGGCACACGTTCGCGTCCCGTCACATTCCCAGAATCAGCCCAGCGCCGGAGATACGGCATGATATTCTGTTCGTACTGAGCCTCGTGGGTCTTGGACTTGGTGTAGTTGAAATGGATCGCCTGTCCGGCTCCAAACCCGATGTTGCTGTTGGCAATCTCCGCAACAGTTGGGTACACCAAGTGTGGAGTATAGTTGTGTTGTTGCTGGTGTGCTTTGAAAGTACTGCTGCCGGGTTTGAGAAGCTTAAATGGTTGATTCTTGGAGAACACCAACGGACACAAGACATGGGAAAAGATTGATGCTGTTTGGCCCCTGGAGGTAGAGAAAGGATACGAAATAGACGTTACTTGTGCCAAGAAGTTGTACTTTTTTTGTTTGCTTGAGTTATCAACAAGTAAGTCGTTTGTTGTGAGGATCTGGTGCAACCGGCCGTAGCCGTACGTATTGCTGTCTTTCATGTTGTGCTTTCCCGGTACTGAAGCCAAGAGCTCGACGGTCACCGGCAGAAAGTCGTACTTCTGCAACGTAGTGGCAAGACTGTTCAATGTAGAACTGCCGTACTTGTGGAGGTACGCGACGAGTGTGTTTTTGAATCTGGTTCCGATCGCTGTTGCGTTGCCTGGCTGCTGGTGCTGCTTGTGCAAACGGCCAGATCGCCATAGCATCTGTGTAAGTCCACCAAAATCAAGCTTGGTCAAGTTACATGTCATCACCACGACTTCACACGTTTGGTCCAGAAAGAAATTGATCATCATCTTTGTATGGTGTGTGCCGAACCTGTCTGTTAGCGGTGCACGGACATGTTTGATGTTGAAGTTGGTCGTGATAAAGCCGTGGTTAGGATCAGAAGGATCCATGAGCTCGGAGCCGGTGACAAACGTGATTTGTTTCTTCTTGAGCACCGTTTCAGGATGTAGATGAGTAAGAAAGAACGCCACATCCACGTTGAAGTTGAACTGGTACGTTTCGTGTAGATCCTTGGTGCCGATGAGCGAGCCGATATGCACCGTGTCCAAACCATCGCCACAGGTTGGATTGTAGAGAAGTTGGGTTGGTGACTGTACAACTTCTGGCTCGTCGTCAGAAGTGACTTCAATCACCTCGATCTTGTGTCGTTTCCAATGCTGAGCTGCTGCCTGGGCTGCTGCAGACCGTTTTCGTTCCATGAAAAATTAATAAAATTTACAAGTCAGAATCAATGTTGTTATTTTTGTTGATGTTGGTTATCAGATCAACTGTAGCTAGTTGATGATGATGTTGATGATGATGATAATAATGCTGTTGCACTTTGTTGATATTGTCTTGTGAGGCGATGATTTGCAGCCGGTATAAAACCGCGCCACGACACCATTAAATCTCACTCATGGGTATCACTTTCAATTATAGCGACGGCGAAATCGTCTCGTCTCCCACGGTCATCATCACTGGCCGTACGTCCACTGCACTTGGACGTGGTGTGATCACATTTACCAATAACAAGAACGCTGTGTTTCCTCCACAGACGTTTGAGATCAACAATAACGGAAACTTCAAGGCCATAGTCCATGTTGCGCCCGAAACAAACGAGTTCGATGTCGAGGTGATTGAAAACGGCACCATTTCGCCGTTTGGGTTCCCTGACTTCAATGGCTCGCCCAACGTTGTTGATAGAGCGAGCTTGAAGCTTCTGTTCTTTCCTCTTGACAACAAACCGGTCCATTTGTGTCTTATTGTCGGCAGAGACTCCAACGGCTCGTACGATATGCCCAGCTACAAGCTACAGCGCGGCGAGGTCGCTAATCTTGATACGGCTGTTCGCAAACTCAAGGTTGCAGGAAGATTGATGCAAGCATTCACCCACGATGAAATGAGACGGGTTGGTTTCAGTAACCGTACATTCCAGTTCACACAAGAGCTCAGGAACCACCAGGGGATTTTTGGCTATTCAGTAGACTCGCCAGAGGCACACCACGAAGTTAAGGTCCATATCTTACGTTCCCCTAAAACGGTGGCCGAGCTTAGAGATCCCAACTTGGCACAACAGAACTCACAAGCAACGGATTCTGGTGGCCTTTTTAGCCATGCGTTTGATCTTATCAAGAACACACCAGAACTCTACGATCCAAGAACACAAACAGCAGCACAATGTGCATGTGTATACCTCGATTCGACGTTTGACAAGAGAAACGACATGATCTTGACCCATGCAGCGCTTGGCGGCGGCGATGGCAGTGTTAGACTTGCCATATTTGGTTCACATGGCCTCCATTCATGGCCAACCAACTTTCCTCAGGTTCAGCCATGCTTTCTTGACGCAACACATTTATCAAAGAAAGAAGTTGCCAACGACGCCAACGAGTGTGGAACAAGCTGGGAATGTTTCAACATTACGCTCGGAGCATTCATGCACGAGATTGGCCATTTGTTGGGATGTCCTCACCAAGTCAATGGAGTCATGTTGCGTGATTATATCTGGTGGAACCGATCGTTTATGACAAGAGAATTGGAATCGTTACGGAATCACACCCGAGCAGAAATGGTAGACTCAAACGGACAATGGAAACAACTGTGTCACTGGAATATCTTGGATTTGATCCGGTTCTTGTACCACGACTCGTTCGGTTTACCCGTAGACAAGTTCGAGAAGCTATATTCTACCACCAAGGCGCCCGATGGCAGCTACGAGAAGAACTCCGCTCCAACCTTGTATCATACTCCGCTGGGTGAGGTGTTGATAAAGTCCAACTGCGGAATCTACTTGGTTGAGGTTGTTACACGAGACTTGGCTCGTCACCATACTGTTTATTACCCTGAGGTATACAGAGGCAAGGGCCTTGAACATTCCGTCAAGTTGGATTACAAGTCGCTCTATAGCGCGCTCAAAAACAGTACTAACGAAGCAGATGATAACTTTGATGTTCGGATATTGCTGTTGGGAGGCGAGGTTTACATTTCCAACTTCAAGAAACAGTATTCAAAGGGCGCCAATCTCATCAAGAGTGATTTTGGCATGAATCGTGGTACAATCTCGGGGTTCAAGAGTGAAATTTTGGGGTCGACTAAAGAGGGACTGCCGATTGTGATTGGGTTCGATATCAAGTCTATTTACAAGGTACACATTTATCATGGCCATGCGTTGGACGGCATCACGTTCTTCTGTCAACAACAGAACACTGGTGCCCCTCCACCAGTTCCTCCACGTAACTACCTCGCCTCGCTTGCCAACAAGATGAAATCTGTTTCTTTGAACGATAACCAGGCAAAGACAGTTGTTTTCGGACACCAAAATGCCAACCGGTCCGAATTCACGTTGAATGAAGGTGAATCCATCACCAAGTTCCATTTCCGGAACGGACAGTGGGTTGATGCTGTTCAGTTCGAAACCAACGCCGGACGCAAGTCTCCATGGTTTGGAAACGCAACTGGAGGCCACTTGTCAACGTTGGAGGTGCCTACCAGCGAGTACACCATTGTGGGGATGTACGGGTACGTTGGTGGCTGGGTGGATGGCGTTGGTGTTATATATGCTTCGAGATAAATTAGTCGTATTGCCTTTCTATCACCTTATCGCGAGCCTGGTTGTATTCGACTGGCCACTTGTTGGCGACCCCAACCGTTGCAGATGTGCTTAGAAATGGAACCAATGCCGGTTTCTGTGAGCCTGCTTTCAACTTACGTACTCTCTTGTCAAGGGATTTCATCTCAGACACCATGTGCTGCACTTTACTCATACTCTTCTTCAGGATTGGATCGTACTGGGTAGCAAAGTTGTGGTTGTATAGTTCATGTAACCGTTTGAGACGTTCTAGCAATTCGTCCTGTTTTTCAATGATCTTCTGGTTCTCGTTGTTGAGCTGTCCACTGACTTGTGCCTGTAGAACCAACGACTTATCGAGCTCCACCGATTCCAACGCATGTGCAAGTGTGTTGGAAAGATAATGCGCGTAGTCGTTCAAACTGCCGTACTGGTCTGTGTGGATCCGGTCAGTTTCTTCCTCGCTAAGCATATACGAGTCAGAATCCGTATCGTCACCATACCCATAACTCTGGTTGGCTTCCTCTACTTGCTCCATGTTGGTGATAACCTTGATAATCCGTGTGGATCACGTGCAATGGATTTAGTCGTGTCCAGTAACCCGAAATCACCTCTATGCAAACCCAACAGTGAGAATCTGGCTGTATCTTTTAACCATCACCACCACCGTTGACAGCATGTCGTCGTTCCAATTACAAAATTCAGAGGTGTTGGCACGACTCAAACCATTTGGGATTCTGTTTGAAAAATCCTTGAGTGATTTAATCAAAGGAATCCGTCTGCATTCAAAAGATACACCCGAAGGTCTTTCGGCATTCTTGGATGCAGCGATTTTGGAATGCAAGAACGAATTGAACACCAACGACTTGGAAACTAAAGCCATGGCCATTCTCAAGTTAGCATACTTGGAAATGTACGGTTTCGATATGTCATGGTGCAATTTCCAGATCTTAGAAGTGATGTCGTCCTCCAAGTTCCAACAAAAGAGAATCGGATACTTGGCTGCGATTCAGTCCTTCAAAAACGAACAGAATCTCTTGATCTTGGCCACTAATCAATTTAAGAAAGATTTAGGCTCATCGAATCACATTGAAATTGGATTGGCCTTATCGGGAATAGCCACAATCGTCACACCAAACCTCTCCAAGGATATCAACGATGATGTGTTGATGAAATTGAACCACTCCAAGCCATATATCAGAAAGAAAGCCATTCTAGCAATGTACAAGATCTTCTTACAATATCCTGAAAGTTTACGTCTTAACTTCCACCGGATCATAGAAAAACTCGAAGATTCAGACGTTTCTGTGGTCAGTGCCACTGTCAACGTCGTGTGCGAAATCTCCAAGAAGAACCCTCATATTTTCATGACTTATCTCCCCAAGTTCTTTGCCATTTTGGAAGAAACAAGGAACAACTGGTTGAGTATTAGAATCCTCAAACTTTTCCAGAGTTTCTCCAAGGTTGAACCTCGTATGAAGAAAAAGATTTTACCAACAATCTTGAACTTAATGCAAGAAACCAGTGCCACTTCCTTGGTCTACGAATGTATCAATTGTATTGTCAGCGGTCAGATGCTTTCACACGATTCGTCAAAAGATAAAGAAACCGCTAAAATTTGTATTAGAAAATTGATGGGGTTCTTTGACACAAGAGACTCCAACTTAAAGTTTGTCGGATTGTTAGCTTTGATTAATATCCTCAAGGTGTTCCCCGAATTTATGCATAAAGTGGATGGTGTTTCCAAGGTGATCATGGAATGCCTAACTGATCGTGACTTGATTGTGAAGAAGAAGGCATTAGAAATCTGCCATTACTTGGTTACCGATGACAATATTGTTGAAGTAGTAAAGTTGTTACTTACACAACTAATTCCTTCAGAAAACTATGCTGTTCCAGAATCCATTAAACAAGAGATCACAACTAAAATCCTTACAATTGCAGCACAAGATAATTATGCCAAAATCCCTAACTTTAAGTGGTATATTGCGGTGTTGAAGGATATCATTAATTTGACTTTGCTTCCATTACCTACTTTCACCAGCACCATGACCACATCTCAAGAAACAGCAGACATAATTGCACTTGCATTGGGTACAGAATTCAAAAGCTTAGCTACCAAAGTACCATCTATTAGAACATTCATTCTCAATCGAGTGATTATTGAGTCTCTTTTAGATGTTAGAATTGTGGAATTATGCCCTATTTTGTTGAGGGATTTCTATTGGATTATCGGAGAGTACATCAAGGAATTAAGGTCCATCCCAGAAGGCGATATGAGTGACAGTGAGGACGAAGAAGATGATTTCCAGGCTGGAACAAGAGCATTAGTGTCTGCTCTTGGAAAGAAGATCCAGATATTCAATTCTCTCGTTAACCACAAAATCGATGTATTATTGAAACTTTCCGTTCACTTAAATTTCCCAGTATCAGCCAAGATCATTGAAATTTCTAACGCAAATGTGTTGGTTGTTTTTATTCAAGCATTAATCAAACTATTTAATGGAATTGTATCAGATTATATTGAACTTTATCTGCTGAACGGAAAGTTACCCATTGACAAGTACAATGATGTTGCTTATTTCTTGTACAAATTGATTGGGTTTCTTTCTAACTGGGAATTGCACTCCAATTATGAGGTTCAAGAAAGGGCATTATCGTGGTTGGAATTTCTCAAACTATTATTGGAAGCAATGACATCTAATGATATGAAAAGCATTCAAAGGTTGGAAAGGGAAGATGTTGAGTACTATAAAAAGTTGGCTCTTGAAAAGCAGGAAGCAATAAGAGACGACGACAGCGAGGATGGCAGCGAGGAGGTCAGCGAAGAAGGCACTGACTCGGAGGACGAAGAGGGCACTGACTCAGAGGACGAAGAAGGTGAGGAATCACAAGATAATGATGATTATGAAAATTTGGACTCCTCCTCTTCAGAAGAAGAAGAAGAAGAAGTTGAGGAGGAGGAAGAGGAGGAAGAAGAAGCGGAAGAAGAAGAAGAAGAAGTAAAAGATCATGCTGTTGAACAAAAGATTGAGACAGAAGTTGAAACAGAAGAACTTGACGCTGAAAAAGATTTACCTGTTTTACTTACTGCCGTTCTTCCTTCTTTCTTCACATCATACCAATTGAACGCCATAGCAAAGAACTCGCAACAAAGGATTGCATTACCTGACGATTTGGATTTAGATACTCAAATCAACCCACCTCCATTTGAAGTGCTCAGTGATATCGAAGATACCGAGAGCGAATATAATCTCTTTTTATCTGATGATGAAACTCCTTCTGAAAAGAACTTGATTGATTTATCGGGAGAAAGTGTGGACGATCCGTCCAAGAAGCAGGAAAGATTGGACAAGATGAGGGACGACCCGTATTATATCACTTCAGACAAGAAGAAACTGAAATCAAAGTCAAAATCACGTCTTTTGTTAGCTGAACAGGTCAGTTCAACTTCACCAGAAGCTTTCAGTGACGAAACCTCTGTTGTTTCTGGCGTAGAGAAGAAAAAGATAAAGACAAAGAAATTGAAAAAGGAAAAAGTAGTTATCTTGTCGGAAGAGACGATTGAAGGTGACAGCATTGAACCAGAAAATACTGAGGTAAAGAGTAAGCCCAAGAAAAAGAATGGTATGCTAAATTTCGGCACAAACTTGGATAATTTCGATTTAAACTCATCTCCAACCTCAGAACAACTAACACCCACCGGAGCGAATGAATTTGAGTATAATATCGACATTGATGAGTTACGAAAGCAGTTGGTTGACAAGGAGACAAAATCAGAAGCAAAGAAAAAATCAAAGAAAGACAAGAAAGAAAAGAAAGAAAAGAAGTTGAAAAAGGACAAGTCCTTAGAAACTGAGGAAGGAAAAGAACAGAAACGAAGCAAACCTAAAAAGAAAAAGGCAGTTATAGAGTAAAGTTTATTAGCAATTAATAAATTCGAGGATAACTTTGTACATACGATTATTTCTTAGCAACAAGAGGAGCTGTTTCGGAGATGATCTCAACTTCAGAGTCGGTATTAACGTCCGAAGCAGGATCTCTGCGGTCGTCATCCTCTTGTTTCTTACCACTGATGGTAGAAAAGCCAACTCTTTGATAGACCTTGGTCATTTCTTCTTTTACTTTTAAGGAGAATTCAGTGACATCTTCATTTGTCTTCAAGTGAGTCGTTTCCATTGGAGGCAAAACCTCAATGTTAATTTCTCCGCAATTGAAAACCTTTTGTCTGGCATTAAAAATGGTTGATGTATTACTGACAACAATGGGAACAATGGGAATACCTGCTTGTTTTGCAAGATGGAACGCACCTTTCTTGAATGGTAAGAATTCCAAGGATTCAGCACCGGATCTTGTACCTTCAGGGAAGATAAACAAAGCTCTCTTCTTTTCTTTCAATGTTTGCAAGGAAGATTCCAAGGTTTTTCTAGCCTTTTCCCCTTTACTTCTGTCCAAGAAGAAGGTACCAGAAAGGTACATGAACCAGCCCAAGAAAGGCACGTATTTCAATGAGCTCTTACCAGTGACGGTGTAACAAGGCTGGAAAATCCTGGCCAATACAAAGATATCCAACGCAGACTGGTGGTTAGAGATATAAATGGCAGGAAGGGTACCCAAATGATGCTCGTTGATGATATTGATCTTGACACCAAGAAGAGTGGAGAAGGAGTAATAGAACGATCTGGCAACTGTGTACTGGGCATACTCGATCTTGTTGGCGATTCTAAGGGCCACAGAAGCAGCCACACCATAAAGAGCACAGACAGCTAGCAAACCACCAAATGCCACAGACTTGAGATAAAACTTTATACTGGAAAAGAACGAAGGCATATGTCTTAACTACTTGGTGTTGTGTCGTCTGGTGGATTTCTTAGTTTTTGGGTAAGGTAGTATTTATCGGTTAGTACACGACCAACCAGCTCTTTCCAGATGACCTTATTTAGAGGGAGGAAAGACAATGGGCTCAAACTAACAATTATAAAGTGTTCTTGGGATTTGTGTTGAATAGTAACCCAAATTAGCTTGTTTGTGACCTTTGTGTTTGTTGGGTTGACCAGTTCTAATCCCGGAACTGTATTTCATACAACCTTAAACCTTAAATGTATAGTTCAAACGAGAAAGCATCCGATCTTGATGTTTCTTCAAGATCTGATCGGATCCTATCCCGAATCGTTAACGGGATACAACGGTTTATGTATTCTGTGAAATATATTTTGATACATAGCTAGCTCTATATTTGATGTGTGTGAATTCTCACAGAATTGAGTGCTTAATGCGTAGTATACAATTGGCTCAGACTTACGAGTCAACAGACATTTATTGCTCAATCTTCTTGGGTTCACTGGAAGAATCGTAATGATGCTTAAGCCATCTGAACCCCTGGCCCAATTGGGCAAATTCGTTGACAAAGTGACATCCAAACAACAAGTAGTTCTGTGGAGTCACAGCCATGGCGTATCTCATAAACACCAACGAATATACAATCAAAGACCCGGTCATTGGTCCACTGATCAAATCAGGGTCTTTCTTCAAGTCCAAAATGGCAGCAACAGGAATCCCAAAGTTGGACACGGGACCCCAAAAATGTGTAGTACAGACGTACTTCAACGATTGCTTAGAAAAGAGAAAATCAGTGAACTTCTTGAAACCTGACATCTTGTGTTGTTAATGTTTGAAAGGAGTCACAACTTATTCATGGTAGTTTCGGGTAAATTTTTCGGTGGTGGATTGGGGAGCTCCGAGTCACGTGCAATTCATAAAACCTGAAAACCCCACCTTTGCTGCAAAAAGAACAATCTCAAAAAAATACTTCTATTAAATATAATGTACTATATACCAGTTTATTTAAGCTCGTCTTTTTTGGAGGGTGGTGGATTGCTTTGTTGCTGGTTGTAGTACGTGGGAGGAACATATTGTTGAGCTGCAGAAGACATGCCATAACTTGGTTGTTGCTGCTGTTGTTGTTGCTGCTGCTGCTGCTGCTGCTGCTGAGTCTGAATCACATTGGGGTATGGCTGATCAAGGACAAAGCTAGAAACAGGAGCCTGCTGGCCAAAATTGACTTGGTTCAACGTCTGTGAAATGGGCTGCTGCAACTGGTGATGGAGATGCTGCTGATTGTACTGCAGCGCCAACAGAACGTTGTAAGGTTGCTGCTGATTTAGAGGCGGAAACAGATGGTGCGGAAGCCCTGGTGCACCCATATGTTGGCCAATATGGAGGGGAAGCCGTGTCTGGGAAGCCAGCCCCGCCCACGGATTGCTAAGATTCATAGGAGGCGAGTTATAATCGCCGTATACTTCGCCTTGTGATTCAGAGTATCTTCCCTTGTTGCTAATCAAGTCATCCACACCTGCAACCGACTCTTCTCGTGCTGTTTGATACGAGTTGGATACTTTGCTTCCACTGGTTGAAAGAAACGTCGACCCACCACCTACTGATTCATGGTTCGTTGACTGTGGACCATCATCACTAGGTGTATTCAAATAAAATGGCAAATTCTCAGGACTAGTAAGCCAAAAGGGATCATGTAGATTGAACCCGTACATGGAATTGAATTCCTGTTCGTTGTGTTCCCTTAAATGTTCCGAATGGCCCGTAGAACTACCTGGAACGGACTGACTCTCATACCCCTCCACATGTTCTGGGTGCAGAGTTGGGTGCAGCTGCGCGGCAGTTGTGGGAAGATGCACATTTTGCGCCTGAGTTTGCGTCTGTTTATGTTCCTTCTCTAATTCTTTCTGTAATTGTTTCCGCCGTTTTAACTCTAACTCCTCTTTGAGTTGTTTCTCCTTGGCCAATTTAGTTTGTTCTGATTTTTGTGCGTCATATATCATCTGGATATATTTCAATACCTTTTGGATTATGTACACGATGTTGGTGGACCACAACTTGTTCAGAGCCTGTAACATACTAGAAACATGCCGGTTGAAGTTCAATAACGAACTCAAGCCACGCTCTAAATACTTTAACAATTCGTTATTCAACAACACGTCGGCTCTGTTCATATTCCTAACAAAGTCCTTGGATTTATAATGCAAGAATGTAAAAATAACGATGATTCCTTGATAAATAAATGAGTTAAGGAACGGGTACCATGTCCTAAAGAGTTTTCCTATTTTCAAATTCTTGTTGAAGGTGACAGTCTCGACTTCGTCTATTTCTTTTTTAACTTCAGGTTCCAGTTGTTGCGAATGATACTTGAAATATTTCTCAACCACGTCATTTAAATATGTAGTAACAAAAATATTCAAGAGATCCAAAAACTTGATCATGGAAAAGATTGCATTCTTTAAGATCAAATCATACTCACTGATCTTTTCAAACTTATTGATAAATGGTTCAAATAATTTGGCCTTGTTGATGTGAAGAATAATAAGATCAGTAATGATATTGGATTTGTCGATATACAACTTCTCCTGTGAATTAGAATCATCAGTCTCGTTCTCCACATAATTATCACTCATGAATACTTCTAATGTTTTAATCTCCTCTTCAAATTTAGAATTCAATGCAAGTAAATCACTCATTGTAAAATCAATCATGAAGTTTTCAATCAACATCGAATTGGATAATCGAAGACACTCACTGATACCGATTTTTAGGAGAGCATCAATCCTGGCTCTGTTATCATTCAAGAATAAATGCTTGGAACTGGGACTGCTTTTGAGAACTGCAGAAGTGACCTGGATAGATATAGGGTTTGGTCTTCCTAAAATAGAACATATCTGTCCAGCTATATCCTTAAGAGCAAACCAGACTTTGAATCTGTTAATATCCGATTTTACTTGATCCTCAGTTTCTTCATCGTCTGTTTCATCATGTTTCAGAGAAGTGGTAGCAAGTCTAAGTCTTCCCATAACATGTAAACCAATAGCATATGCAATTGAACAGGAATGGAACATCATAGACCAACACTCCTCAAATCTTTGGTCAATAAAGTGCCATTCAGTACAAAGAATATAAGCTTGGATAGTTAATATCGACTCGTTAATCAAATTATGTCTGAGCTTTTCAAAACTGTGGAACAAGATATTTCTGCAAAGATATGACTTAAATTTGCTGAAGTGAGATATTGTAGACGAGTTAAGGAGTCCTAGTTCAACAAATTGGGATGGTGTAAGTTTCAGGATCGATAAAACCAAGATCATGTAGAAAAGAAGCAAGTCGTCATCATTTTCCCATTCTTGATCTTTAATTGATTTGTATTCGTCTAGAAAGTTGAATACTTGGTGACGAGGAATGAATGTTTCATAGTGACGGTTAGACTTGAAGAATAAGTCAACTAATTTATAGATAATATCAAGATTCAAAGCATGTAATTCTTGGTCAGTTTCTGAGTCTGTGGTCATATCCGGATCATTAAGAATAGTGTGGGAAAGAAGAAGAACAGGTAAATGTTTTTTTGTAAGACTTTGTTCTACTAAAATAGAATGGATGGAATCTTCTGTTACTCTTGATTCAGATGACTGAAATGAAAATTCGGAAGGAGGATCATTATTCAAAAGTTTTTGTTTCTTCCTAGGTTTCTTGCTTGAAATATCATCCATGGATCTAATATGTTTTGGAGCAGTAGTTGAACCTGTTTCATTTCTCTTGATTATATCATCTCCTGACTCTTCATTTTTCAAAGTTTCAATCATGAAATTGGATGATTGGGGACCATAATATTTTTCACCAATTTCAGTGGTTTCTCCGGAAATAATAATGGGTTGTCGAGAAGGCAATAAATCCAAGTCTTTAATTAGTTCTTTCTTACTGGGCGAGTCCTTTGTAGATTCTTCACTGACATCTGATGAGAGTTTGTGGTTCCTCTGGCGAAGGAAATCATTTTCCTTTCGAAGCAAATCGATCTCACGTTTCATTCGCAAAAACTGAATATCATGGTCACTTTGAAAGTTACGAGAAAGGTGTTTGTCGTCCTCAAAAGGTGGAGGAGAATTGGACTCATCTTCAACGATTTTGTTATTTCTGAATGTTGGTGGAAAATTACAGGGAACGGATCGTTTGATGCATTGATTGCAGGGTTTCTTCTTGTTACACTTGATCTTCAATCTCCGACATGAAATGCACGATATGGGAAGTAGTTCAGACATTGCTGTGATAAGCTTGCCTCACCCCACCTATTTGATATATGCCAGCTCACTGCGAAATTTGTCTACACACCTGATTAAGCAACTCGGCCGTGATTCTATTGTTGGTGTGTTTGTGTGTGTGGTGGAGGAAGTGGTAAGGTGTCAATTGACAAGCCAATGCAGTTGGTGGGTGGTGATTTGGGACCCAATTGAGGATGGAGAAATGTTATCTTGAACGTAAATCGGAAATAATCCCAGACAGGAAGAACAATAGTGGCGCTATTAGTCAAGGTCGGCTCCTCGGTTATAAAGATGAAGCAAAAAGAAACCAGTCACAATAACGGATCAATGCGGCAAAGCAGATGGAATAGAAAATTAGTGTTCGCTGAGAACTGTTACATACAAACGACTAGTCACTATCGTTCAGGAATATAATCAGAAGAGATCCGTTGCATATATAGTAGGCCACACAAATGTGCCATGTAGAAATTAGATACAAAAAAATACTACAAAAAATACTACAAAAAAATAACCCAGAAAAATATTGGTAAATCATTACTCAATAATTCTCGGGACACAGTACATAGCAATATGTCATGGATACATAGAAATTTGGTGTTGAGGCTGCATTCTCACGGTGAGTTCAACCTGATTGGTGGACTTCATGTTTTGTACTACTTCTTAAAATAGTATTAGTCAGAAGGTGGGGAGGACCCAAGGGGACTAGACTGGAATTTTACGGTCCCCTCCTCAGCGAGGCGGGTTTACGAGAAGGCATTGGCAGAACAAAGCATAAAACAATCGCGGAAATCCGTGTTGATGTTTAGACTAAAAAGAAAAAACCCTGAAAAATACACAAAACGGTTGTAGTGTCAAGTGGTTTCACATCGTAAACATTCCTTTAAAGCCGAGCGGCGTAGGACACAGTGGCCACATACTAGATTTGATGTCAAGTCTAAGAATTAAGCTGTTTTATTTAAAAAAACACGCGTGCATCCGAAAGATGCAGGTATTTTCTTGAAAAAATGAAAAAAATGAGTTCGCTTATTTTTTGGTGAACATGGCATGGAATAATAAAACGAACAATCTTAACCTGAACCCCTTATATTTAATGACTTGAAATAGGTGTGAACTATATTTTGGATTATCTTACGTCCATTACTGGTGAACATTTGCAAATATAAACATATATATATATATATTAATGTTCTTAAAAAAACAATAGGGTTTCTCTCTAGTTCATGCATTCCTATATTAAGAGGTGGGTTATGAGATTCATTTCAATGAGGAGCGTTGTGATTATAGCAAATAATAAAAAATACTTGGCAAATCTAAACGTGAACACCTAAATCGATGCAAATAAGTGCTGGGTACCTTAATTTTATGAAAAGTAAATGAACGTGTAACGAAAAGTGTAGTTGTAATTAATTTATAGCACGTGACTGACTTATTAATTTACAGGAACCAGGGGCTTATCTCTTATCTTTAAACAAGGGCCCGCAATTTTGGATCTGTTTTCAGATACTTTCTTTTTCTTGTTAATGACTAAGGAACCTTACTATGTGAGCAAGAATTCTTCCATTAAGCCTGCCAATGCGTGGTGCTACACGTTTGTATCGGACGATATTCCACTGATCCCAACGGTTTGCATCCTGGCGCCGCCTGCTGGAGGAATCAAGCACCGATCCAAGTCGCTTGAGCCGTATTATGAAAAGAATAAGAAGATCGGAACCCTTCCACCAACCATAGATGGTTTATTTAGGTACAGATTCGAGACGATTAAGCACAGACCCAAGTTGCAGGACAATACTAGTGAGTGTGCGATTTTGTCTGATGACGAGGATACCGACGATATCTATGACACGAATTTTATCGCACCACCGTCACAACACGCGTCGCTTTCACGCAGAATCTCCGATAATTACAATTTATCAAGCGATGACGAGGATCCTACGTACGACTTACGGATGCTACGCCCAGCAAAACTGAGGTCGAGCTCGTGTGTGGACGCAACATTACCGCCACACGTACATGACTGGGACGATGTTCGTCTGTCGATGCGCGCGCGGTCTGATAATCCCAATATCTTGATGAATCCTGCAGCACGCCGGTCTTCAAATACCGTAACGGCGCCCGTGATTGCCGCTTCGATCTCTCCGGTCAGCGATATGTACGACGTTTCCCACCAATACACGGTGCGTGACGACTACGATGTGCCACTGCTGGTATATATGATATAGTCTAAGAAAAGTGCGAGTGAAAAATTCAACCTACAATCCCCGATGACGTTACAAGACTCGTCTCTCAAAAGAAAGTGGTCTACAGACGAGATTGTCACCACACATGATTTCTTGGATCTTCCAACACATCTTCCTAACGATGAGCCAAATGTTAAGCCAGACCATGAGCCGCACGATGAGGGTGAAATAAAGCCCAATGAGGATACTAATCCAGAACCTTCACTGGCTGCTACCCCCGTTTTCATCCCAGGAACCAATATCACACTCCAAACAGACGAAGATATTGCCAACTGGATCGAACAACGAAAGAAAAACTGGCCTACACGGCAGAATATTGCAAAGAAACAGAATGAACGCAAGCTACAAGTTTCAAAAGCAGTGGTGAATCCTCCCGAACACAAAAGAGCCAAGAACGTGTGTCGTTACTTCCAGCAACATGGCAACTGTCGATTTGGAAACAAGTGCAAGAACGTCCACGAAGCACCAGTGTCCAAGATTCTTACGGGACACGAAAGTACCCATGTCCAACAAACCATCAATGGCATCGCAGTGTTGATTCCTAAACTATACGCCAAACAAACTACAGCATCCACCGCACTGTCACTATTTACCAGTCTTGTCAAGAAAGATCAGTACGAGCATGAAAACAAACTAGTCATTGACTTTGTTCGATACTTGGAAGACCAGGGCTTGATTGACCACGATGTCATGAAACAACCATCACGTTAAGTCGCCATCATAGACCCTTGTTGCATCCAACATGATGCTGCATTGCTTGGCGATCTCGCCGAGCTTTCCAATCACAATTTCATTACCCTTACCAAACCCGTAGATCGAATAGCTCAACCCCACATCTTCACAGAACTTGATGACATATGGCTGGGCCTTTCTCAAGTTGTGTCGTGGTAAACGAGGAAACAAGTGATGGATTGCCTGGAACTGAAGGCCTCCATGGAAGAAATCCAACCATTCGGGACAATCGACATCCATTGTGGTTCGCACCTGCCGTGATGGAAACGATTCTGAAACCCCCAAGTCTGCCGTCGACATGGCAAAATGGGAAAGCGTGATCTGGACATGGACCAACATGGTGGCAATGTGGCTGATCATCACGTAGTTGAACCGGTTCCAGTTGCCCACCACCGACTTTGTAACCACCAAATAAAAGAACCAGTAGAAGAAGAAACTGAGTCCTACAAGCTCAAAGTAACGGAACCATGCTGCCTTACCTTTTCTAGGCCCATCTCCGTTGATCAAATGTACCCATGATAAACGGTACAAGTTGAATCTACCGAAACAAAGGATCGGGTAGTACATGTAGTTTTGTATAGGTATCATGGCTTTGGCAACCGCATCAAACTCCAATACCTTTTTGTAGTATGTGGAGTAGACATTTTCCATAAGACGAGAACTCACCGCAAAGAACGGCAAGTGTTGGATATCGGGATCGTGCACGGGGTCGTTGGTGATCAAGTGGTGGACGTTGTGGTTACGTTTCCACCATCCCAAACTCAAGCCACCGAACCAATCGGCAATGACCATTCCAAACAAGTTATCGTACTGGTAATGATGAGATATGGACACATGACCTGCGTCGTGGGCAATAAATGTCATCTGGTGCCATGCCATTCCCATTAACAACGCACTGGCCATGTACCAGCCGAGCTTGAGGAAAGAGAACGAGTAGAGGAACAAGCTTGCAATCTTGATGAGTTCACGTCCGTAGTTCCAGTAGTTGCAGTCATATAGATTTCTGGCGATAATCTGGTCATGTAGCTCGTTATACTTTGTTCTAAGGATGTTTTGCGTCTTGTAGTCCAACAGTGGGATCGATGCTGCGTCTCGGCGGGACAATGTGTTGTCGTAGTTGGCCAACATAAGTTTAGGATCAACCACCACCGATTTCTTGACAGGGAAAACGGTTTCTGTGTTTTGGGGAGTGAGCAACGTGTTCTGGGGCACCACTGGATGCACGGGTCCAGTTGGTGTACCGTTCTTTTGCAATGTGTCCAATGGCACCGTGTCCTTTTCGTATATTCCTCCTTGGATCGGGGGGAGGAGATGTTCCCATTCGGTATCGATCTCGCCGATTTTCCATTTAGTGAATGTTGCGATGGTTTCGTCGCTGTGATACGCGTTCATTTCGTCGGTGGCATCGCGCCCCACCAAATGGTACACCGCCGTATCGCCACCAGGATGATGTGTGATCCAAGACGTCAAGTTCAACACATTGTTTTTGTAAATCACAATCGCTTTTCCTTCAGCAATCAAGTCGATTATCTGTGCTCGACTAAGAATCTTCATGACTACAAAAGAGAAGACACTTGCGGATTTTTTTTCGCGAGTAATATACCGTTTATTAGTCAGGCAATTAGAACCCGTGGCCTGATACCACGAAACACGCTTATTTAAGAACCAAACGAGATGTTTAAGATATCGTAGCCCACAGGTAAAATCACAGGAAGAAAGAAGTTATCGTTCATGGTAGAACTGCCTTCCAACATCCCACTAACGAGTGTTGCGACAAAAAGGTTCTCCCACCGTACCACTGGCGTATATCCAGCGGTCTTGGTTTCGGTAAGGTACATGTCGATGATGTAGAAAGCACTGATAACCACAAACACATACGCAATGGTTCCTTCGATCGTCTTGTTACCGCTTCTCCATTTGGTGCGTCCAAACTTGCGACCAATGATCGACGCGAACGAGTCGCCCATCCCCAACGTGATAAGTCCCGAATACCGCACAATCGATGTTTTTTGGCTCAAAACATCATACACAATCGGTACCGTGACTCCAACGATCAAGTAGATATACGACATGTTGAGTGGACCTTGTAAATCTTTGGTATCTTGGAAACTCTGCAACCGGCGATACAAGAAACGACCCACCGCTGTGATCTCGTTCAAACGTACAAGTTCTGTGATGATAAAAAGCACAATGGTTCCAAGCAAACTGATCAACGTAAATTCAACCTGGCTCGTCAAGATATGAGGATCAATGGTCAATAACATCACAACCAAAAAGTGCCAGATCTTTCTTCTAAAGTTGAACTCAATCTTATCGACACTGTAAAACACAGCAGGGACAGTGACCACCAACACAGTGGCCCATGTCGCAAGGAAATGTACCCTTTCTGTATCACTGACAATATACTTGTACAACCAATCAATAGCATTCTCTTGTAAAACATACTGAAGCTGGAAAACGGTAAGTACATAGAACACTGATCCAAAAATCAACACAGACACAGTATGTGAAACCACACTGTACAACGGATACACGAGTGCCAATGCGGTTGCCAACGCCGTCAAGAGTTTTTGAAAAATCACCAACGGTAAGTATTCGCCCACCAAGTCTCTATTCAAAAGCACATTGGTCAACACCACAGAGATTAAATGGACCTCTGCGTTCAGGATGCTTTTGTTCTGATTATCATTCACGTTGGCATAGTTTATTGCATAAGAAATGAAAAAGAAAACAAGAGCAATCTGGAAATAGTTAAAGGTAACGATTCTCTCGCTCTCGTTATAGATCTCATAAAACACTGTACTGGTAATAAGACGGAATACTGGATTGAGATCAGTGACAATGAAGTGGTTGAGAGATAAATTCACCGCAAAGTAATCGGGATTATAATGCACGATATTGACAAATAACGGTAAAAAGTAACCATATATCGAGTTGAATTCCGGCAATTGCTTATTGGGATCCTTGCTTCTGACATAAGTAAATATCATTCCCACAAATACTCCCAAGAAATTGAACCCGATAGTAGGCCACGTATCGACCAAGTGTTCAAACCTATCCAAAGATGTATACATGATTTGCACGTAGTATAAAAACACACAGCATTGGACAAAATGAATAAATGTCATGTTATCGTTCAAGAAATCCTGAATCATATAGATATAGTTAAACGGGAATGCAGCATTGGCGATATCGTCTTCCTCGTCTTCTTCCACCACTTCTTTGGCCGATGGAATTGGTTCAAGTGGTACAGATTCTTCGTTCTTTGTATCTGAATCCTGGAATATCGAAGCAGTAGATCTACTCACTTGAGTGACATCTCCCTCTTTGCCTCTTCCACGAGCAGTATTCTTTCTTGGTGGCATCTTACTGAACAGGTTTCGTCTCCACGATTTTTCACCCAGATTGAAAATGTCCTGTACATATCTTGTGTGGGATTTTGTATTTTCGCGCGCTTCCAATTTGATTCACCCAGACGCGTCTTCACAACCACATCCATCACTCGTTCATTAATGTATATCAAGCGTATCATAATCCAAGGGTTCAAGACTTATAAGAACACCACGGTTATTGACGAACTTTCACCACATCACAATGTGGTGGTGGGCCGTAATGGTTCAGGAAAATCGAACTTCTTCGCCGCCATCAGATTCGTCTTATCTGATGCATACACCCACATGACACGAGAAGAAAGACAGGGTCTTATTCATGAAGGTTCGGGAACTGTGATGTCTGCATACGTTGAAATCATCTTTGATAATGCAGATGGAAGATTACCCATCAACAAACCAGAAGTTGCAATTCGCAGAACCATTGGGTTAAAGAAAGATGACTATTCAATGGACGGGAAATCAGCCACCAGATCAGACGTAATGAATTTACTAGAAAGCGCTGGCTTTTCCCGTTCCAATCCTTATTATATTGTTCCACAGGGCCGTATCACCAGTTTGACCAACTCTAAAGACGCGGAAAGATTGACGTTATTGAAAGAAGTCAGTGGTGCAACAGTGTTTGAAACCAAACTTAAAGAATCAATGAAAGAAATGAGCACTTCTCAGTACAAATTACAAAGAATCGACGAAACTTTGACTTCCATCGACGACCTGTTATCTGATCTTCAGGTGGAATCGGCTGACTTGAAAAAGTACCAGAAATTGGAAAGAAATAAAAAGGTCCTTCAATATAATATCTTTGAAAGAGAGTTTGAAGATCTCAACGAATCCATTGAAGCACTGGAAGACACTTATGCCAAATTGCTTGCTTCTTCCCAGAAAGATTTACAGGAATTAGAGACACGGGAGGAGCTCTGTCAAGAATTAACTACTACCCTCAATGACTTGAAAATTTCATTGAAAGTATCGAGCTTGGAGAAGGAACAATCTGATCTTGATTTTAACCAATTATTAAAAGTTGTGGCCGATAAGGAAATCAAACTCAATGAAATAAAAAGTACATTGAAAGAATCCCGTGAAGATGCCGAATTGATACAAGAAAACATTGAAAACTATCGTAAGTTAATACAGGATCATGAGTCTGAAATCAAAAGACTTACCCCAGGTTTGGCTGACCTTCAATCTAAAGAAAGTACTATAAAGCAAGAATTATCTGATTTAATAACCAAGCAAAGAGCTTTATACTCCAAACAAAATAGATTTCTGAAATTCAATTCAAAGAAACAAAGAGACACATGGTTAAACAAAGAAATATCTTCGGTTAAGAAGAAATTACAATCGAAAGATTTTGAATTTAATCAATGGAACCAAGAATTAAAAACTCATGAATCTAACTTGGAGGATACAGATGCCAAAATCAAAAGCTTGGAAGATTCTCTCAATGATGTGAAGAATTCTCAAGAATCTTCCCATCTAAAGCTGACAATTCAATCATTGAAGTCAGATATTAATGAATTGAATGATAAAAGAAAATCGTTATGGCGTGACGAAATCAGATTGAAGAGCATTGAAGATTCAATTAATAATGACTTGAACAATGCAACCAATTTGGTTAATCAAACAATGGATAGAGCACAATCACAGGGGTTGAGCGCCGTCAAATCTATCACAACTAAACTAAACTTGCATGACAACGTTTATGGCTCATTGGCTGATCTCTTTAATGTTAATGACAAGTATAAAACAGCAGCCGAAGTCATTGGTGGAAATTCTCTTTTCCATGTTGTTGTGGATAACGATAGCACTGCTTCATTGATTATGGACGAGTTGGTTCGATCCAAAGCTGGTCGTGTTTCCTTTATGCCACTCAACCGTTTGGAGGTACAAGTCGTTGATTTCCCTGACAGTACCGAACATCAATGTATTCCATTAATTAAGAAGCTCAAGTACGACGAAAAAGTGGGCAAGGCTATTAAACAAGTCTTTGGAAGAACAATTGTCTGTGCTGATTTGCAAACAGGATCTGAATTGGCTAGAGGTTACAATTTAACTGCGATCACTTTGGATGGTGACAGAGCCGATACAAAGGGTGTACTTTCAGGAGGGTTTAGGGATTATAAAAATTCCAGAATAGATGCCTTGAGGGTCCAATCCAAGAAGAGAAAGGATTTAGCAAAGGCCCAAGATGATTTGAAAAAGTGTTCCGAAGAAATTGGTACGATTTCCCAAGAATTAACTACATTGAATAATGAATTACAGTTGAGTGTTAGAGATTTGGATAAATTGCAATCATCACAAGAACCAAAGCGGGTCGAACTTGCTCAGTTAACCAACAAGCGATTCAATTTGGAACAGGAATACAAAAGTATCAAATCTAACTTGGAGTCCGCCACAGCAGCAAAGAAAACCTTGTCGATTAATTTGAAGCAGCATGAGCAAGAAATCAATTCCAGTTTTGCTCAATCCTTAACTGAGGAGGAGATTGAAAGCTTGGAATCTCTCAATGAACAGATATCTTTGACTGAAACCAAGCTTGATGATATTGTTACGAATCTTGCTGACGTAGAAACCACAATTGCTACCTATGAATCAGAGTTGAACAACAATTACAAGCCAAATATTTCCAAGTTGCTTACCGAATCTAAGATGGAGGGAAAGAGTAGTGGAACGGATGTCTTGGAATACGAAGGGGAAATAGAATCGCTTCGTATGAAACTAGATGCTGCTGAATCTCGTTACCAACGGGTGCAAGAAGAATTTAAGGCCATACAGGATGAAATCACAAAGAGTGAAACAAGCTTGCAAAAGGCAAACGATCAACAAGTTTCCATTCTTAGAAGGTTGGAGAAGTTTTCCAAGACTTCTGAAAGTTCATTGAATAAGAAAGCTGTACTTGTCAACCGTCGCGAAGAAGTACAAAAGAGTATCCGGGATCTTGGGGTGCTACCAGAAGAGGCTTTCCAGCAATCGAATTTTGAGAAGTACAATTCGAACGAGTTGTTGAAGCAATTAAATAAGATTGACGATGAGTTGAGTCAGTATTCTCAAATCAACAAGAAGGCGTTGGAGCAGTATAATGTTTATACCAAGCAACGAGAAGAAATGGCCAAGAGGAGGGATGAGTTGGAGAAATCGCATGAATCGATTGAAAACTTGATCAGCAGTTTGGAGTTGCAAAAAGACCAAGCGATTCGAAAAAGTTTCCGGCAAGTAGCCAAGAGTTTCCATCAAATCTTTGAAAAGTTGGTGCCAGTTGGCGTTGGGAATTTGGTGATGCTCAAGAGGAGAGAGGAAGAAGAAACAGAGGTTTTGGCTGAAGACGGGGCCGAGATGGATGAAGGTGGTATTGAGAACTATGTTGGGGTATCAATCAAGGTCTCGTTTAACTCCAAGCATGATGAGCAACAACGGATTGAGCAGTTATCGGGAGGCCAGAAATCTCTATGTGCAATAGCGTTGATTCTAGCGATCCAAAATTGTGATCCGGCACCATTTTATTTATTTGATGAGATCGATGCTAATTTAGACACACAGTACCGGACGGCTGTGGCCACCATGATCAGTAATCTTTCGAGTCTGGCGCAGTTCATTTGTACCACGTTCCGGCCCGAGATGCTACAGGTTGCTGACAAGTTCTACGGTGTGATGTTTAGCAACAAGGTCAGCAGTGTCTCAGAAATCAATCGGGAAGAGGCTGTGACGTTTGTTGAAGGACAACAGAATCGATAAAATTGCATAGAGGGAGAAACGGCGCCGTGCCTGGGCGAATTCCAATGGCTATTTTTGGAAGTATTATATTTTTTCTTTTGGGTGTGCGCCCGACAGACGGGCTGAGTGGGGTGTTCAGAACGTCACGAGGATTAGTTTAGCGAGAAAACGGGTCCAGTGTCCAGTAAATAGGCGTTATAATTAGATAGAGATAACAAATAATTAATTTAAGAGTGACCTGTAACTGAAATAATAATAACACAAGAAGTACCCGTCTGCAAAGAAGAATGTAGCCTCATAGTTATTTTTGTGGTTATTTTGATTTCTAGGGTGAGTCCTGCATCCCGCGCCAAAAATTACCTAAACGAGGCTCATCCACTAATCATGATAGCCTGGCAGCGGCCGTGAAGTGTCAAAAAATTGGATCAAATATAAATAAATCGCTCGTTCCGTCCGTGAATTTTTCTTCCTCTCCACTAACTCTATCATGGTAAGTGTTGTATGCTAATCTCGTTACATGTGACATATGTACTAACATTGTTTTCTTCAGTCATACTACCAACAAGGTCCTCCTCCACAACAAGGCTACTACCAACAAGGCCCACCTCCACCCCAAGGCTACTACCAACAACAACAGCCCGTCTATGTGCAACAGGCTCCTCAAAGAGATAACGGCTGCTGCTCTACCTTCTGTGGCTCGTGCTGTGCACTTATCTGTTGTTGTTGTGCTGAAGAATGTCTCGACGCTGCTTGCTAGACGAGGCGTGGTCCTGATTTGTATTCTACGTAACCCTTAAAAAGAGAACCATCCGTATCGTGTTCGTTTGATTCACAGTCATACTTATCCTTGTTCCAACCTTATACACTGTTTGTGGCAGGTATTTTACCGTTGATAACATGACCTTCACTCCATCAGACCTTTTCTCATCATCGGGATTGGCTTTGTTTTTGTTTATGCTTGTGTTCAATAAATATTATTTTTTTTCTCCATTCCCGAATTTCCATTACGAGTCTTCACCAATCCGAGTCTTCACCAATCCGAGTCTTCACCAATCCGAACATTGACCCTTCAATCTTACTTGGTTGTGATATCAACTCGAATTGTCATCAACTCGAATGGTGTATTACTATAATACTTTGTAGTTATTATCGTGTATTCAGTGTTATCTTGGGGGATATTTGAGGGTTGTTTCTAAATTCAAAGTTTAATCTCTAACAGATCGTCTCAAGCGTACTCAACTATCTTAATCATCCCTCTACTACTTCTCTCCAATTACTCTTGTTGCTCAAGCAAACGTGTCACCAAGAATCAAAAAATTGATACCACGTGATCTACATCACATGCATTTCTCGATGAGATGGAATTTTTTTTGGAACAAACTTCATACTCGAATAGTTAATCTACTACAAAGATGGGTGTTGTTACCAAAGGCACTAAGCGTCCAGCAGCTAAAGATACGAAGAAGCTGAAGAAGGCAAAAATAGAGAAATTGCCATCTCCAGAACCCTCAACTTCGGACGAAGAAAGTGAACAAGAAAGCGAAGATATCTCTGCTTCAGAATCAGAATCGGACGATGACTTGGATGAGCTTGACGGAGAAGAAGAATCTGAAGAAGAAAAGGATGAATTGGATGAAGATGAAGACAATGGAGAAGACGTGGATGTCGATTCTGAAAAACCTGTTGATCCTAACAAGAAATCGTCCAAGGAACAACATGCTGAACAACGTAAGTTGTTGGCTGAACGTAAGTTACAAAGAAAGTCAGGTGTTCAAGTCAACCAGATTAAGAGCTTGTGGGAAAGATTGAGAGTTACCAAGCCTACACCTCCCAAAGCAGTTCGTGATAAGTTGTGTGATGAAGTCTGGGAATTGTCCAAGGATGTTATTATTGACTTGGTGATGAAGCACGATGCATCGAGAGTTGTTCAGACCTTGGTCAAGTATTCTTCTAAGGAAAGAAGAGATATCATAGTCAGAGCATTAAAGGGTAACTTTTACGTCTTGGCTACGTCTTCGTACGGTAAGTATTTGTTGATTAAGCTTCTCCACTATGGATCTAAAGAATCAAGAGGTCTTATTGTCAATGAGCTCCACGGTAAGTTGCGTAAGTTGATGAGACACAAGGAAGGTGCATATGTTGTCGAAGATTTGTACGTCTTGTACTCTACTGCTGAACAAAGACACCAAATGATCAGAGAGTTCTGGGGTGCTGAGTATGCTGTGTTCAAGGAATCAGGAAAGGGGAAAACTGTGTTGGATATTGTCAACGAATCTGCTGAAAAGAAACAGTTGATTTCAACCAATCTTTACGGTACTATTGCTGCGTCGGTTGAAAAGGGTTCGACTGGGTTCCAAATTTTACATTCTGCCATGAAAGAATACACCACCATTTTAGTTGGCGATATCGAGGCCAATGACAAGCAAATCAGAGAATTTATTGAGTTGTTGTCTGAACAATTTGCTGAATTGGTTCACACTCAAGAAGGTTCAGAAGTTGCTTGTACTTTAATTGCTCTTGCCAATGCTAAGGAACGTAAGTTGATTATTAGATCCTTAAAGGATCATCAGTCTGAATTGATCAAGAATGAATTTGGTAACACTGTCTTAATCGTCTTGTTCATGACTGTTGACGATACTGTCTTGCTCCACAAGTCTTTCTCCGCTGAAATGTTCACCCCAGAGTTCTTGCCCGGATTCGCTAAGGACAAGTTTTCTAGAAGACCAATCCTTTATTTGTTGAAGGGTTTGGATGGTAGATTCTTTTCACCTATTGTAAAGAATTCCTTGCTCAAGTACGAAGAATTGGCATACAAAAAGACTTCTAAGAAACCACAAGAACAAAGAAGACAAGAAATCGTTTCAAAAGCTTTGCCAATCCTTTATCAAAGTCTTTTGACCTCCACCAAGAGTGAAGATCCAGAAAGATCTTTTGACGGTTTGTTGGCTGTCAACATTGCTGTTCAATTCATTGCCGAATTGATTTTGACTTCGACTGATATTGAAGAAATCAACACCGAATTAAGACCAGCTTTGGTTGACGTGATTTTTGAAAAGGCTGTCAAAGGTGACGTGTTGGAAGATTTCCATTTGATAAATAAGGTTCCGTTCGTCTCCAGATTGTTGAAGTCCTTGATTCAAGGTAACGAATTCAAGTGGAACAACGAAACTAAAAAGTTGGTTGCATCTCCAGAAAACACCATAGCAACTGTGGGAACTGAATTTGCTGTTCGTGTTACTGACGAAATCTTGGGCAACGATGCTCTTTCCAGCTGGACTAATGGTCAGGGTGCATTTGTTATTGTTGCTCTCTATGAAGTATTGAAGTTGAAACAAGATCCAAAGCTCAAGGATTTAAACAAGGCCATTAAGAAGATTAGAAAGGATTTGGCTAAGGACAAGGAAAACAAGGGCGCCCAATTGTTGCTCGATTTGTCCAAGTAGAATTCATCATTTGCATCATTACCTTCGTTGTATATTCCTTCATTCTGTATAATAAATGCTACGTATTTTAAAGATCCAAAGCTTCTTCTTCTTCGTAATCATTCTCTTCACTGAAATCACTTTCGGATTCAGCCGTATCTTCGTTGGGGATTTCATCATTGTCAAAAAGTATCGAGTTAATGATCCGCAGTCCAACCTTTTCGATTAGAGGCAACTCTTCTTCTTCTTCTTCCTGGTCTTGGTCTTCGTCTTTGTCTTCTTCCTCTTCCTCTTGGGCTGCAAATATAATGGCATCTGGGTCTGCTTCATCATTCCCTTCCACGCCATACTCTCTAAACCATTCAAGTTTCTGTTCACAACGGAGACACGTAAGATCTTCTCCTGTTACCTTCATGGTATTGAAACGAGTAGCAATACAGACGTAACAGTATATGTGGCCACAGTTTGTCACGTATGGATTCGTCACGGGTCCGGCCGAGGCATATGTCTTTCCTCCAGCACTAGCAGCCCTCTCATTGTTATTATGACAAATAGCACACTGTGCTACGGGAAGGTTGGTGTATGGAGTAAGTATTGGTCCTTGCAGCGCCACCTTTGTGTATGCTTCTGATCTGGGACGGTACAACAATGCATTTTTGGCCATTCGCTTCAATTTGCCCAATTGCAAGAGTGGAAGAGTAAATACCAAGAACTCTGTCATCACATTCCACACCAATTGCCGATTTTGGAACTCAAAGTTCACATTATTACCATTGAAACGTAGCAAGTCTGTGATTATGGGAGTCAACGAAATCCCCAAGACTCTATGTGTTAATGAAGCGTACTTTCCATTGACCAAAAATATCATAAAATTGATCAAGTTCAAGGTCTTTAATGTATGGTCGAATTTTGATAACAACAGAGTGCGATTCTTGATTACATAGTTCCACAACTTTTGCCAGAGACCTCTTGGATCTATGTGCTGTTCGCTGTCGTTCAATGCATAAAGGTAAGATTGTATTTTATCGTAGAAGTATGTCCCAAGCAAGAGTCCGAGATATAACATCTTTTTGGATCTGCCAATTATCTTACCTGATTTCAAGTCGGTCAACTTTAAATTCTGGAGCTTAAGGCCATAGGACGATCCATTCTTCCATACGGTAAGCTGGAAAATGAGTAAGTTGAGTAGAAGCGAATAAAGCTCGGGGTTCAGGTTATAAGACCATCTGCTGGTGTTGTGAAGCTGGAAAATGGACGAAAGTTGTTCCTTTAACAATGAGGTTAATTCATTATCCAAAATATACGCATCAAACTGTGATACACGAGGAGAAGGAAACGAGAAGGGAATCATAGTTTAGGTATGTGGAGATTAGTATCGGTTTTTTCTCCACAAAAAAGTTGCCGAGGGTGCAAAAAAAAAGGTTTCTGCAGGCTCAATGAGAGTTGTATTACTAGCATTATTCATTAAATTAAACGTATCACCTCCATCGCAAGTTCTTCAACTAATATCGAACCACTATTTCGTTTGATGGATTCTAATCCATCAACTATGTATCTGCTGATAGACAATGATTCTAGTTGACTCGATTCTCTAGCGTATGAAACAAATTGTTTAAGTATTCTTAAAAGAGTCAACTGGACCACGGAATTCTTGCTGTATAATGTCAATTTCAACATTATATTGTTGATCAATGACGAACTGAGCATCTTGTGACCGACAGCTTTGTATGAAGTCACAATTTTTAAGTAAGAATCCAACGTCGATTCCAAGTTGGCTACTTTTGATAACATGAATCCACCAGTGAGACAATCGATAGCAATAGGTGTATCTAATCTCACATGAGAATCCAGCTGTGACCAGCAGTATATCGAGTCCAACGCATTAGATTGCCAGTAGGGATCAATTAGGAGATTCAAATAAATTGTAAGAACATCGTTCTTCAAAAGGGCATCTCGAATCTTTCCGGTGCAATACACCAACTCACATACAATAGGTAAGATAAACTGACGAAATGGTAGATTGATCCCTGACAACACTTTTAAATATGGCAATGCACCTAAGTTGACAATCTCCACTTCCTTTGAATGGTTCAAATAACAACAGTTGTATAATATAGGTGAAACAATATTAATCACTTCTTTATAATGCTCGTGTGTTGGTGTATATTGCATCATCAAGCCCACCAAGAACTCCAATATTTCTGTATTGTATAATAACTCCAAAACTTTGGAGATACATGACATTGCCTTTAAAAACTTGAGCATGGCCAATTGATGTTTGAATGAGATTTGGTCGAAAACCTTAATGATTAACTTGAATAAATCGGTGTGTGCAATATTAAGTCTCACTCTAGCTTCAGACTGGCCAAACTGCTTTATAATTTCCATTATTCTGTCTATTGTTGTGTCAATTTCATCTTGAGAAATTGAAGGGAATGGATTCTTGATGGTAATTTTTGACAATCGGTTAAGCAAAACAATGAACCAAAATATGACACCATATTTGGACAAAATTCGACACAAATCAGACTTCGATCTAGTTAAATCTTTCGACAATATATTGTAAATGCATTCTATTGCAACCAACGAGAATCTGGGTGCATGGTCAAAGTCTTCCTCAACCAATCTCGACACAACTCGTAACCCTCCACACGACACAAACATGGATAAGGCTTTGTTTGATGAATTTAAGATATGAATAAATTTAACCACTTGTGCTCTAACAATAAAGTCATTGGAAGATTTCCGAAACTGAGTAATGCTGGGAATTCCACCAAGCAAACAGAAATTCTCAAGCAGCAGTGTATTCTTCTCAAATAAGATATTAAGAATCGAAAGGACATGATACCACAACTTTTGTTCCTTTGGCATCTCTGACGCTGAATTTAACAATTCAAACATTGATAAAATTCCATGATCCCTAATCAAAGTATCATGCAGAACATCATACTTCTTAACCAAATGTAACATTCTCCCTGTAATCTTAACTAACGAGGCAATCACTTCAACGTTACCTGAGTTGCAGATATCAACTCTGCTGGAAAATTTGGCAGCCAAGTATTCCATCTTCGATTGAATTCCTAACTCGTTCGTATCAAAACCCTCAATATCCAAGTTTAAAAATGGATCCGACAACTCTTCCAATGCCTCATTTTCTGTGATTTGAAAACTCTTGTTGGGATCCATGCTGGCATGTACTTCAAAGTCATCCATGACGTCTGCATCCTCATTTTTTTCCGAAAACTTTTGAAGTATTTCAGACTTTGAATACTTGGGGCCATCAAACTTCATTGTTTTGAATTCCTCGTCCAACTCAGCATCATCCAATTCAATTATATCTGGAAGTATTTTGCTCTTTCCATTTGGAATTTTGACTTCTGCAAAGTCGTGTTCCCAATTTTCTTCATTCGTTTCTGAGTAACTGTTGATTGATTTCAATTCAACTGATCTGTTTGTAGTGACTTGTATGTTAGAAATAGATCTCCTGGTCATATTACCATCAGGAAGTAGCCATTTGTGTTTCAACAATAGTTTCGCATTAATTCTTAAGCTGGGTTGTTTTTGAAAACACTCCAAAAGAAAGTCCTTAGCAAGAGCAGAGATATTTTTCGGTAATGGAGGGTTGTCATCGGTACCAATTGCGTGCAAGGTTGCCATGGGGTTTAAATCGTGGTACGGAGGATTGGT
Source organism: Teunomyces aglyptinius (assembly GCA_030581575.1). Taxonomy (NCBI): domain Eukaryota; kingdom Fungi; phylum Ascomycota; class Pichiomycetes; order Serinales; family Debaryomycetaceae; genus Teunomyces; species Teunomyces aglyptinius. The sequence goes on from JAKTTR010000014.1 coordinate 148,521, forward strand.
TGTAAATAATTCAATAATAGTTGCACCAAGGGACCATATATCTGAAGCCGTGCATAAACCTTCACCGCCGAGAACAGTTTCAGGAGCCATCCAGTTCGGTGTTCCGACAACTGTGTGGTGCAGGGAATTAACTTTCGTTGCTACACCAAAGTCAGCCAACTTGACATCACCATTATCCGTTAACAATACATTTGCTGCTTTGACATCACGATGGACCACACCTTGTTCGTGCAAGTATTGTAGACCATTGAGGATCAGGTTGGTGTAGCGAGTTATATCCTTTTCAGGTAAGCTATGGCCCAACTTCTTGTAGAGCTGTCGCAAGGATCCGCCTGAACAGAACTCGAGAAATATGTTTAATGAGTTTGATGTCTTTACAAACCCATGATATTTGACAATGTTGTCATGTTTCAAGATCTTTAATAGATCGATTTCACCCATTATTTCCCGAACATCCTGATCTTTCTCAAGAATTATTTGTTTTATGGCAACCACCTGGTTTGTTTTCAAGTTGACCCCCTTGTAAACACAAGCAAACGCGCCCTTGCCGACCATGGTGGAGAATTTAAAGTTTTCCAAAGCATTGGCCAGTCGAGTCCCTGGGTTCTTTTCAAACCGTTGTGCTGGAGTTAACGAGACTTTTACCGAAGGGTTTCTGTGATGATTGGAGAATCTATTAGGTGTTTTTATGTGAGATGCTAGTTTGGGGATATTAAATGCAAAGTCATTTTCAGACGATGGGGGTCTTAAGGGTGGTTTTTCTCTTAGTTTTGGTGCCTTTATTGGAACAGGAGCAAAATCTGGTTTTAAGGGTATGATCTTGTCAAGGAAAGGTGAGTTATTATCTTCATTTTCGTTATTATTGGTGGAAGTATTAGTTGTTTCGACGATGGGAAATATTGGTCTATCTATGGGAGGCGACCGATCTCGACTGGGCGGTTTGACTTGGTCGACTTCGACTTGTAATAGAGACTGGAGTTTCTTGACAAATGGAGATTCTGAGACCGAGTTGTCACTGCTACTCGTACCTTTTCGTACAATCAATGAGCCTGATATATGAGAGAACTTTGAATACGAAAGGTCCAAATCTTCGCCATCGTCCAAGTCAAAGTCTGCTGCGTATGAAAAGTCCTTTTCTGTTTCCTGATACTTTTTGAGGGACGTCTTGGTGGATAATGGCGTACTATGGCGATTCAGCATTTTGTATTCCACAGTATTCGGGTATGGTTGGCAGGGAAACAAGTAACTGAGAAAACGTTATGGTTTTTCGCTCAATCTTTTATCTTAAAAACTTTGGCTCTCTTTGAATATTATAAAAAAAGACGTGTTTACACAAATACACGCTTATTAGTTGATGATGGCTTCAGTTAGGCGCCACAAACATTTGGTTGCAGCTTTTTTTGTAACTGTTTGCTCGATTTTGTTTGTGTACTTTTTTTTTCGCGGGGGATCCGCTTCTTAATTGTACAGGAAAAACACGCTATAATGTTCGTTCTATTCGTAAAAATACCCATTTTGTCTCTCGCTATATATCACAACCGTAGCAATATATCTACTTTGATGGTTCAGCAACCTTGGTCAACAACTTACCTGGACCCTTACCAGAGAAAAGAGTACCGAAAGTTTCTGGAACTCTCTTGAAACCTTCAGTACCGGTACAGTCAATGATAGAAGAGAAACCTTCACCAGTCTTAATCTTACCTTCCTTGATCCAACCCAAGATGTCGGCAATGGCACCTGCAAACTTTTCCTTGTAGTCAAAGACAAGGAAACCTTGGACGCTCAACTTGTTGGTGACGATTTGAATCCATTTGGTGATAGCACCGTTCTTGACGTCATTGTATCCGGAAATAGAACCACAGGCAATAATCTTACCCAGAGGTTTTACCAAGGACAACATGGTGTCCAAGACAGCACCACCAACACTGTCAAAGAAGACATCAGCGTACTTGTCTTCACCCAAAGCGGCATCCAAGGCTTCGGCAAAGTTAGGGTCCTTGTAGTCAACAGCAAAATCAGCACCAATCGACTTGACGAATTCAACGTTGTTAGTACCACAGATACCAATAACCTTCTTACAGCCAATAACATTCTTGGCAATCTGGACACACATGGAACCAGTGGCACCGGAAGCAGCAGAGATGACAATCACATCGGTAACCTTTGCTTGTGCAACATGGAGCAAACCAAAGTAAGCAGTCAAACCGGTAAGACCCAAGGTGTCCAAAAAGTATGACAATGGAAGTGCAGCCGAAGTTGGAACGGCATTGTAGATGGCAATCTCAGACACAACAACGTAGTCGGCCCAGCCAAGGAAACCACAGACAATATCACCAACCTTGTACTTGGAACTCTTGGATTCAAGAACTTCACCCATACCAAAAGCCTTCATAATTTCATCTGGGTACACTGGTCTGGTGTACATTCTTGCGACATTCAATCCTTTTTGGATCCAACCTCTTTGGGTAGGATCATTGGAGAAGAACAAAGACTTCACGAGCAATTCGCCATCAGCAACTTCCTTCAATGGTTGCTTGGAATACTTGAAGGTAGAATCTTCTTCGCCAAGCTTGAGGTTCATCTTGGTAAGAGGAGAGATGTTAAGAGAAATGACAGAAGCTTCTTTTGGAATGGACATGATGCTATGGTTTGATTGATTTGATACTTTTTCGAATTGATATAAACTGGGGCTTCTGCTTCTTTTATAGTACCGTATGTCAGGGCATAAGTCAGCAAGTACACTTTTGTCTCGTGTCTCAAAAAATATAACTACTCAATATTATTTTCTACGGAAACGTGGAAATTGGTAAAAGTTCCGAAGAAGGTTAGGCGCTTGGCAACAAAATTAGATAATAACCACCACCAATTGTTAGTCAGCCATTGTTTCGGCAAGATTGTTCTACAAGAATGCAAACTCCTAATTGTAAGCCCTCTTTTTACTACTCTCAGGAACCTTTACGTTAAAGTTTGGTTTTAATTTCTTTTTACAAAGTTTATTATTATTACAGCATTTATTTTTTGTTCATTTTTGTTCTTTGGCAGTCTCACCACAGACTTTGGAAGTAGTCTCACTGCAACTTGGCATAATTGGAGAATAATATTCGGTCTCGTGGTCTCAAGTTGTATCTTGTCTCGTTTTTCAACAATTGTTTTCTTTTTTCACTTAGTCTCACAGAACTCTTCCCCCACCCCCACCTAGTGTACTTAGTTCTATCCATTACGTAGCTACTTTTTTATAAAATAATCTAGTCGCACGTCTTGCATCTTGGTCAATTTCAGTTCCTTATGAAATCCCAACCTCGGTTTGCCCCTGTTTAAGTAGCCAACGGTTTTCAGCCCATTTCTAATTCAGTTGTTTCTGATTCATTGTAAGCAACCACTACCGATAACTAATCACCCGATTCGATAATAATATGTATGTCCTCGCCTACATAATGGCTCACAAATATTGAGATTGCTGTTTTCTGCAGTAAGGTCATCATATTTTCAAACAAAAAAATATTTACAATAAAAATTTTGGACGAGTTCGGAGTCGAACCAAAGACCTTTCGCATGCGAAGCGAACGCGCTACCAACTGCGCCACACGCCCTTTTTAAAAAGTGGTCCCTAGCAGGATCGAACTGCTGATCTTGGCGTTATTAGCACCACGCCTTAACCAACTGGGCCAAGGGACCTTTTACTATATAGCAGTTGTCAACCTGTCTTCTTCTGCAGTAATTGCCAATTAGGATGACAATATATTGGATTGAAATAAAGGCCTTCTAGTTTCTATTTCCTGTATTATTTATGCAAATCTTTCAAAACAATTTAAATATATGGTACAACTAACGATCCTGTGGCTTCTCAAAGTTATCTTCTTTCTCATCTTTGGCAAACAGTTCTTGGTTCCAACTCAACAAGTTGATATCTCCTGTCTTTCTAGGCATGATAAAGTTGATTACCAACAAGAACAATCCCAAAACAAAACACAAACCTCCACCAGCCATCCAGCTCACACCAAGGAAGATATTTTTACCACCAATCACCGATCTCTGGGAGATGTAAATGAACTTTTGACCCTTGAAGGGCAATACTGGAAAGTGTAACCCAATAGAAACTTCATAAATCCCCTGTTCCAATGTTTCCTTGTCGTTACGAAGGGCTAACTTGATGAAATCGGGTAAGGCAGCTGCCTTCATCCAGTTCTGGAACTGAGACCATGTAGAGATGTCAGGCACGTTGGTCTCGTTGTATCCATTGGGGAACATCTTGTACCAGTTTGGAGGAGGCACAATCTCAGTGTAGTTGTATTTAGTTTTCTTGAACCGGTTCTTGTCGGTAGACCAAGCAATGCCCTTGTCTGTCATCTGATAGTCCGAAGAAGTACCGTTGACAGCAGTCAAAGTTGATGTATAAGTATCGTTGAACAAACTGTTGGCAATTAAACCACAAGGATAGATTCTGGTGCCGTTGCTATCGACAGAAAGAGGTTGACAGTTCTGACCGACGGTGTTCTTGATGTCACTAACAGAAGCAGCTTTACCGTTGAGTTGGTCTTCACTATATGATTTGACGTAACGACGGTGGTTGGCGTAAAACCGTTTCAATCTGTAATAAAAGTAAATTGGACCCGTCATTCTCTCGGCTACCGGGAATTGGATTCTACAGACACGTCTCTCGTCTTCAAATGGCTGTGAGTCATCAGTATCCAATCTCCATACAGCAGGCGTGGTGATTTCAGGGTTGTTACGGAAGTTGTAGGTGGTAAAGTTGTCCGGAATCACCAGCCAGTAGTCTGAAGAAGCAAGGTTCTCACACTGGGTGTAGTCGATAGTGATGTCCTGAACACGGTATGAAGCATACCACATGGCTGCTCCAAGAGGAACAAACACAATGGCAATCCCAATCAATAACGGAATCACGGTTTTGGCAGTTAGCACCGGGTTGTATGCCTTGAGACGTTGTTGTCGGAACGCAGAATTCCCTGGTTTGCGGGACTTGACTTTGACCTGGACTGGTTCATCGTCAAACGACGAATCAGATTCATAAGGAGGTTCTTCTTCGAAGGGTGTAGTATCGTGCTCTGCCATCGTTCTGCTTAGAAATACGTAGCCCCTCCTTTACACCTTGCAAAAACTTTCGGTTGTTCCGTTTGTTCCGTTTGTTCCTCACTAAAGTTGCTGACATATAACATGTGATATTGGTCAGCTGGTTTAAATCATGTGAACAAATTTTTCACATTTTTTTTAATTATGATTGCAGCAACGAAGAGTTCGATTGAAAAAGCCAGTCTAAGTTCCTTTTGTGAAAAATAGCATAAAATGTCAAGCCAAGAAACAGACGCTGAGAAGAACATTGAAATCTGGAAGATCAAGAAGTTGATCAAGTCCTTGGAAATGGCTAGAGGTAACGGTACCTCGATGATTTCATTGGTGATTCCTCCCAAAGGTCAAATTTCTCTTACGCAGAAATTGTTGACAGAAGAATATGGTACTGCTTCCAACATCAAATCTCGTGTCAACAGATTGTCGGTGTTGTCTGCCATTACCTCCACCCAACAAAAGTTGAAATTGTATAACTCCATTCCTAAGAATGGGTTGGTTGTGTACTGTGGTGACGTGTTGACCGATGACGGGAAAGAAAAAAAGTTGAACATTGATTTCGAGCCTTTCAAGCCCATCAACACATCTTTGTACTTGTGTGACAACAAGTTCCACGTTGAGGCTTTGTCTGAGTTGTTGGAAAACGACGATAGGTTCGGTTTCATCATCATGGACGGTAATGGTGCTCTCTTTGGTGCTGTTAGTGGTAACACTAGAGAAATCTTGCACAAGTTCACTGTCGATTTGCCCAAGAAGCATGGAAGAGGTGGTCAATCGGCCATGCGTTTCTCTCGTTTGAGAGAAGAAAAGAGACACAACTACGTCAGAAAGGTTGCTGAAGTTGCGGTCCAAAACTTCATCACTGCTGACAAGGTCAACGTCAAGGGTTTGATCTTGGCTGGTTCTGCTGATTTCAAGACCGAATTGTCGAAGTCCGACTTGTTTGACAACAGATTGCAAGCAAAGGTCATTAAGATTGTCGATATATCGTACGGTGGTGAAAACGGATTCAACCAGGCCATCGAATTGTCGGCTGAAACCTTGTCTAACGTCAAGTTTGTCCAGGAAAAGAAGTTGTTGAACGAATACTTTGACGAAATCTCACAAGATAGCGGTAAGTTCTGTTACGGAATTAGTGACACGTTGAAGGCGTTGGACTTGGGTGCGTGTGAGATCCTTATTGTTTACGAAAACTTGAACATTATCCGTTACACATTGAAAGATATTGAAGGAGAAGAAGTCATTGCACATGCAAACCCAGAGTTGCCCGACAAATCGTGGCAATTGGACAAAAAGACCGGCACCGAGATGGAAATCGTGAAGGAAGAATCCTTCTTGGAATGGTTGGCTGAAAACTACAAGAACTTCGGTGCTAACTTGGAGTTTGTCACAGACAGATCGTCCGAAGGTGCACAGTTTGTCCAAGGTTTCGGTGGTGTAGGTGCCATGTTGAGATACAAGGTCAATTTCGATCAATTGGCTGACGAATCTGATGACGATGAATACTATGATGACGATGACGATGACTTCCTTTAGGTACAATATAGAAGAGAATTCGTGCTGCTGACCGAATCAAATGTTTCATATATATATGGTTCTTACATACCTTTGATTGTTGGTTATTAATAAATCGACCCTACTTCTTCTCCTGACCTTTGTTTTTGTTCTTGTTTTTGTTCTTATTGACCTTTCCCTTCAACTTACGGGTTTCAACCTTTTTACCCTTCAATTCCTCTAACGCATTTACTTTAGCATGTCCCAATACGGCCTTGTGGGAGTTTCCAGTAACCATTTGATGGGCCAAGTTTTGTAATCCACTGGTTAGATATGAACGACGAGTATTCTTTCTGATTGGTTGACTCAACAACTCTTTCAACTGGAACCGTAAAGTCTTGGATTCGTTCTTGGTCAAAGTTTTTCCTTCCTTTCTCTTGCGTTGTTTCTTGATGATGTCGTCCTCAAAATCCTCCAAGTCCGATAAGTCTTCAACACCCAACTCTTCAGCTGCTTGCTTCACCCATGAATCTTCTTTATTGGTAGAAGACGTTGAGATCGTCGAGTCTCCAAGCTTAGCAGCAACAGATATACGAGGCCTCAACTGTGTAACCAAATCCATCTCAATTGGAAGCAACTTGACATCGCTGTGCATGTTTAATTTGGATCCCTGGGAAGAACTACTAGCCACCAACTTCCGTAACTTTCTCAAAGGACCGGACGCTTCTTGTGGAGAACATAACATCACCGAAACACCTTCGTTTCCTGCTCTGGCCGTTCTACCAGATCTGTGAACATAAACGTCTGCGGTACGTGGTAAATGGTAATGAACAACATGGTCGATGTTGGGAATATCCAACCCTCTCGCTGCAACATCGGATGCGATCATCACTGAGATCTCGTTCTTTTGACTTGCTTCCTTAAAGCGTTCCAAGGCTCTCAATCTCTGTTTCTGCATCATTCCTGAATGGATTGAAAAGGTAGGAATGTTCAAATTGTTCAACAAAGGTACCAATCTCTTGACAGAATCAATCGAGTTAGCAAACACCAATGTTGATCCAGTATACATCAACAAGAAGTAGTAAAGGTAAAGATCTCTTTCAGTAGGACCACACTCAACTAACGCTTCGGTGATTTGGCCAGAAACAATTTCCTTGGGGTTGGCATCGATAAGAGCAGGCTTGGGATCTTTAAATTTCAATTTGGTATTCAAGAGCTGTAAGATCTCATCATTATCGATCAATCCACCTTCAGAACCCGGTTTCCGCTTCTGGAACTTATCCAATTTCCCAAATAAGTCTCGAGAAAATGTAGCACTAAACACCAATGTTTGCCATTTCCATGGCAATCCTGAGTTCTTTGGTCTTTGTTTGCCTAATAATTCAAGGATCTTTTCAAACTCCTCAAAATGGCCATCCTGTAACAATCTATCGGCTTCATCCAAAACGATGGTTTCCGTTGAGGCCAATCTCTTGGCCAACTCCTCGTCTTTTTCAAGCAATTCCAACATCCGTCCTGGAGTTGCGACTAAAATCCCCGGTCCGTGTGCTAATAATCTTTCTTGTTTCTGAATCGATAAACCACCGGTGATACTAACAATTCCATGTTGAGATAAGGGTGTATACTTGGCAAGGTTGCTTAGGTGACTGACAACTTGGTGTGCTAATTCTCTTGTGGGTGCAAAAATGATCCCCGTAGGAGCATTAGTGGTCTTGTTTTTATAGTTGAGCTTGATACGATCCAAGTTGGCAATGTAACGTTCCAAAATCGGAATACCGTATGCCAATGTCTTACCAGAACCGGTCGTAGCTTTACCGATCACGTCTTTGTCCTGATTTGCTAATGGAATGGTCAATTTCTGGATAGATGTCGGCTTGTCAAACTTTAATGCAGATAATCCACTTAATATATATGAAGATAACGATAATCCTTTCTTTTCATCGTTCCATTGTGGCAAGTTGATGTCATTATCGTCTGGCAATGGTAGATCAAGGTTCAAGAAAGCATTGACAAGTAATTCTTCATCTTTATCATTTTCACTTTGTTTTTCTTTATCTTGTTCTTTATCTTGTTCTTCAACTGGTTTATCAACTTGTTCTTCATCTTGTTCTTCAACTTGTTCTTCAATTTCTTCTTCATCATCAAACCCACCAAATTCTTCTTCTTCCTCCTCCATCAATTCGTCAGCATCTTCCACCTCCTCCTTGTCTTCCTTTACAACAAATTCAGCTTTTCCGTTCACATACCGAACATCTACACCTTCAATTTCTTCCAAACCGTAGCATCCTGAAAAGTCGTTGATGTTGTTGGGAATATCCACTGCTTTCCATTTAAGATTATCTGCTCTGACGATTTTGGATTCTTTGGCGAGTTTTTGTTTCAAAGTCGGCTTTCTTTTATCACCTGTTTTATTCTTGATGACCTTTGCCTTTTTAGCAGACGCTGGAGATTTCTTCTCCTTCTGTGCCTTGTTTTTGGGCCCCATCTCTTCACTGGTCTTGTAGGCTGCAAGCTGAAAAATTATTAGGACGCATCGCATCGCAAAATTCCTGCATCGATGTTGAAGCTCATCCCTTCTCTTCCCTAACGAACATGGCCAAGAGGAAAGGAGGACTTCTTAAGCGGCCACAGACGATCACGGGGACAAAGGCTCCACGGAGCTTGAAGCCACAACAAGCACGACAATTGATACGACGGTTTCATGTACTCCAAAAAAACCGGCACGCCATTATTCACCGGCTTGAAAAGTATTATCCTGATGTCACCATCGATAACTACAAGACATTGCCTGGTATTTCCGTGGCTTATAAGCAAAGCTTGGCGTTATATAAACCTACGAAGGCTTCAGATATAATTAAATTGGACGATAACGAGGCTGAATTGGTGGTACAGCTTTCACATATCGATGCGGAGATTGAGAAGCGTGGAGGCATCGAGGCATACCAGTCAGCATCGACACAGGGCCAAGATTCCAAGAGAGGAGGTGACTCTTCCAAGAAACTCGTTGAATGGTTGAAGCAAGACAAATACAAACAAAGACTTGGAGATTCCACTGCACTTGAAATCGGTTGTCTCAGGATAGATAATCTAATTTCTACATGTGGACTCTTTGAATCAGTAACGAGAATCGATTTGAACTCCCAGAATCCACTTATCTTACAACAAAACTTCATGGAAAGACCATTACCCACCAATGATAATGAACGGTTCAATCTAATCTCATGTTCCTTGGTAATAAATTTTGTGCCTTCACCTCTTGAACGGGGAGAAATGTTGGTGCGCATCACAAAATTTCTAAAAAAACCTACCAAAGATTCAGTGAGCAGTTTATTCTTGGTGTTACCCTTGCCTTGTATTACCAATTCGAGATATTTTGACCGTGAATCATTGCAAAATATTCTTCATCAATTAGGATTCCATCAGACATTTTATTATGAAGCAAAAAAAGTAGCATACTGGCTTTTCGACTGGAACGGAACGTTACAGGCATCCAGGGAGTTTACCAAAAGAGAAATTTATCCGGGTTCTTCGCGTAACAACTTCTGTATAACTTTGTGATATATACACTTTGTCTCTCTGTCATCCTTACAATTTATTCCCTGCCTAATTAATTTACATACAACGGAAGAAAAAATTATGCCTGATGGGATCACTGGTTGGGTCACAGATCCACGTGAGAATTATGCACAAAAAAATTCTTGTCGCTAGACTCACCTGACACCACTCCTCAGACTTAATCGTTTGGCGAGAGACTTTCATCTCCAGATGCTGCATTTGAACCACGAGGTCGCATTCGCGGTAAACTCTAATTGTGAAATTGTCTTACCGTGTTTTTTAAATGCAAGGGATAACAATTACACAAAAGTATGTGGTGTTTTTTACTGAGCCCGGTACCTAGCCAAAATGCTCATAGTTAATTATTTGAGCGTTGTAATTTATTTTTTACTGGAAAAACTTTTCAGGCAATTGTTCGCTGAATGTTTTTCCGAAACTATAAAATACACCTACCCTGAAATGTGGCTACTATAAATTACATTAGAATAAGAACAACCCTATACTTCTCCTGTAGCTACTTATCCAAGCTCTAATGTCTGTGGAGTTCAAGCTGATCGCTTAAAAATTCATTTTGTGATACCCAAATTTACAAGCAGATATCTTTATGCTAATTTCTTTTTCTATTCCCTCTTCCTAAGTAATTCCTTTTTTAAGTTATCTCACGCAGATTTCTCAATTATTATATTCTGGTTAGATTATTTGGCATAATAAATCCGGAATAAAACGGATTGTACTTATTTTTTAGAGTTTTGTAGAACGTAAGCTATTTCATCATCGCTTCGATTATCACCCAAACGGAGTTCGGGTTTGTGTTTAGCCAAGCTTAAAATTTGACAAGCAATTCAGTGCTCAAATGGTTTTGGGTAACTTGTATTGAATGATTATATCATAGTAGAAATAAGCTCAACTGGTATCAAGACCTTTTAATTATTAATTTGGATACACCGTAGATGACCACAAACGTCAAAGAATAATAGTCTCTTTGCTCTTGGTCAGGCAGACTGGAAAAGATTATCCGGTGCTAATGAGATTCTTGTTGTATGAAACCCTCTAGCCGTATTACAACATTGGGAATCATCATGTGGTGCAACAGGTGAGAGTCGGAAAAAAAACAACGCCATTTATTTCACTACTCGGTGGGGAGTAACTCGGAGAAACTGGAGGAATATTCTGGGATCGCGGGGGGACCTTATTCTGCAAACAGGAAAAACTTGTCACCTGTAACTTTATTTTTTATATTTTTCCGGAATTTTTCTGCATAAATTTTTTCTGCGTGACAATTTTTCCGACATGCATTTGATACTTTTGCAATATAAATACTGGATCCTCTCCAGCCCAAGTTTCATTTTCCTTTCTCCATTAACTATTCACACAATAATTGAATAATAATGTCTCAAGAACAAACGTCTGGTGCTCAAACACCAGTAGATAACAACTCTATACTTGAAAAGGAAGAAAAACTTGATCAAATTGCACCTGAACATGATGCTTTGCCCGCTCTTGAAGAAAAGAGTGCTAAGGAGTATATTGCTGTCTCCATTTTTTGTCTTTTAGTTGCCTTTGGTGGTTTCGTCTTTGGATTCGATACCGGTACCATTTCCGGTTTTGTTAACATGTCTGACTTTTTGGAAAGATTTGGCCAAACACACGAAGACGGAACTCATTACTTATCTAACGTTAGAGTCGGTTTACTTGTTTCCATCTTTAACATCGGTTGTTGCGTCGGTGGTGTCCTTCTTTCTAAGGCTGGTGACATGTACGGTAGAAGAATTGGTCTTATGTTTGCCATGATTATCTACGTTGTGGGTATCATTGTTCAGATCTCCTCTACTGACAAATGGTACCAATTCTGTGTTGGCCGTGCCATCACTGGTTTGGCTGTTGGTATTGTTGTCGTTCTTTGTCCATTGTTCATTTCCGAATCTGCTCCAAAGAAGTTGAGAGGTACGTTGGTTTGTTGTTTCCAATTATGTATCACTTTCGGTATTTTCCTTGGTTACTGTGTCACCTATGGTACTAAGAAGTTGCACAATTCTGCTCAATGGAGAGTTCCTTTGGGTTTATGTTTCCTCTGGGCCATTTTCTTGGTTTGTGGTATGTTGGCTATGCCTGAATCGCCAAGATACTTGGTTGAAAAGAACAAAATCGAAGAAGCTAAGAAGTCTCTTGCTAGAACTCACAAGTTATCTCCAGAAGACCCAGGTGTTTATACTGAAGTCCTTTTGATTCAAGCTGGTGTTGAAAGAGAAGCTTTGGCTGGCTCTGCCTCTTGGACTGAATTGGTTACCGGTAAGCCAGCTATCTTTAGAAGAGTTCTTATGGGTATTATGTTGCAATCCTTGCAACAATTAACTGGTGACAATTATTTCTTCTACTACGGTACTACTATTTTCCAAGCTGTTGGTTTGAAGGATTCTTTTGAAACTTCCATCATTTTGGGTGTCATTAACTTTGCTTCCACTTTCCTTGGTATCTACGTCATTGACAGATTCGGTAGAAGATTGTGTTTGTTAACTGGTTCCGCTGCTATGTTTGTCTGTTTCATCATTTACTCCGTAATTGGATCCGTTCACTTGTACAAGGATGGTGAATACGATAACAATAACACCTACAAGTCATCTGGTGATGCTATGATTTTCGTTACCTGTTTGTACATTTTCTTCTTTGCTTCCACTTGGGCTGGTGGTGTCTTTGCCATTGTGTCCGAAACATATCCATTGAGAATTAGATCCAAGGCTATGGGCATTGCTACTGGGGCCAACTGGATCTGGGGTTTCTTGATTTCCTTCTTTACTCCATTCATTACTGGTGCTATCCACTTTTACTACGGTTTCGTCTTTACCGGTTGTTTGATCTTCTCCTTCTTCTACGTTTACTTCTTTGTATCCGAAACTAAGGGTTTGAGTTTGGAAGAAGTCGACGAATTGTACGCTCAAGGTATTCCAGCATGGAAGTCTGCTGGTTGGGTTCCACCATCAATTGAAGAAATGGCTCGTAGCACTGGCTACAGTCAACCAAAGCATGAACAAACCGAGGAACAAGTCTAAGTTTTGGACAATTGAAGAACTTGGTATTCTAGCTTTTTTCACCTCATTCATTATGAATTAACGATAGATAATATTCTAATAGACAATTTTAAATCTTATTAAACAAAATAATTCCTAAGATATTTTATTAATTATATTATGTTATGTAATTTATGCCCAAACCTGTAGCTGCTCAAAATAATCTACTCTTTTCCTTTCTTCATTACTAATTATATTAACCACTGCTGCCCGAATGTCATCTACCATAATAGGATGTCCACATGTAATAAAACAACACGATCCCATTGATTCATTCACACCTTGTTTAACAATAGTGTTTACTGCAGGTCTTCCTTCCTCAAATCTAATATGTTCAAGTTCTGCCTTAATATCTTCGAATTCGTTTCCTTCCCGATACCTTGTCATGCCTACACTCGGCAATTTCTTTTGTAGCAAGGGATCGTCTTCCGTAAACCGCAAATTCTCGGAAATAGCCTTTCTCCCTTGTGTGATATAGATTGTAGTTTCAATATCAGTATTCTTCAAATAAACCAACTCTTCATAAAACCAAAGAATAGACCTATAATCCCGCATTGCCCAAATGAGCTTTAAGTTCTTTCTCGAATATTGGCATTTTTGGTACAAGTCTAAAACTTCAGCATATATTCCAGGTATCCCATTGCCACCAGCAATAAACACAGCAGAATCGTAGTTTATTGCTGGAGTTTTTTCTCCATATGGTCCTTCAATTGCAACCCGGATGGTTGCTGCCTTGTTTCCTCCAAACTTTAAATCGTTATACAACGATAAGGTGACACCCAGTTTCACCTTCATGAACAACGTAATACTGTGTTCGTTGATAGTGTATGTGAATGGATGCGATTGCCAGAAATATGCCGGGCTAAGAAAATGAATAAATGCATGCCCTCCGGGAATAGTTTCCCAATCGTCAGGTTTGGGAACAACTACCTTGAGGGTTTGTTCTTCCAGCAAGAACACCTCTGCTTGAGGGAATCCAAAGGATATGAGCCTTCCAACTCTGATAACTCGGTCAAAGAGCCAGATCATGGCCGAAACATAGTAGAACCAGATGTAATAAAGATCCAAAACATGATACCAGCCACCAAGGACAAATGCAAGTGCCAAAACAATATGAAGAACCAAAAAGGTTTCGTAGTACTTTCTTCTTAATACTAGCAACCCTTGCACAAGAATCAATACACCTGCAGCCAATGCAACTGCTCCAGCAATTACATAAAGCTGAGATAGTTCACCTTTTGATACAAAAAGTAATGAATAACAGATTCCATGTATCAAAAATAATGTAACAAGAATTCTCGATATCCATCTATGAAACGTGATAAATGTTGAGTAATCCCATCTAGTTACCCATTGAATGAAGTTGTTACGGCCTCCAAACAAGATCAAATATGGCATCATTGCTGAAGCTAGAATTCCACTTCTTACTGCGTGATATCGCAACAAAGCTTGTGTTTTGGTAGCAAATATGGGGTCCCCTTCAACGTAATGTATATCATGAAAGAAGAGGAATGTAGTGATGAAGGTAAATCCACTAAGAATAACTGTTTCTGTTCTTGTTGGTACAAGCAAATCCAAAAAACCACAAAAAGGCTTTTCACTAGTTTTATTTGTGCCATAAGTTGCTGGTAATGTGATGTTCTTTCTTATCCAGTTTGTGACAGGGTCCACAAGATGTTTGTACATCTGTGGAAACAAGAGCTTGCTCCAATTACCTATGGACACTATAGTCAAAACAAAAGCCCAGTAATAAATTAATAAATGGCTGTAGACTGCTGACCTGTCATAGTTTCCCAAAAATTGGTCAAATGCATTCTTGGCAAGATATATATCTGATTCGTTTAAAAGGACAGGGGCTGTGGTGATGGCTGTGGCTTCGGAGGTCTTTCGAATTGCATTATCCAAGTAAAACTGGTGAGATATATTAAACTTCTCTCTTGAAATGGAAACATTGTAATCGGTTTGGCACTGTTCAAGGAAGTAGTTTATCTGATCCGGGAAAGCCAAAGTGTAACAATGGGCAATCGTGGCCAAGGCATTGTAGTTTTTGCAGTTGCATCCAAGATTTTGGTCCTCACAGAAAGTTGCCAGGTTTGAGACCTGGAAGTTACAGGCAAATAGTGAGATCTTATCTTGGCCAAACGTCTCAAATGGAGCCCCCTTCCATGCTTTTTCCGGGGTCAACACCACACCTAGTGCTAAAAGACATACAATGGAAGCAGATGTCGCTAGGTTTCGTACCACTCGATGTTTCAGAGGTACGAAATAAAGTGCTAGGGCTGCCAAAATTAAGGAAAAGCCCTTCATATCTGAACAGAATGTACAACAGACATAGCAGATCAGATAATGAAACGGATCTGATAAGATTTTAATACTACATGATTGTGACACAAATACGTGTTCCAGGGCTCGCACAGAAATAACGATAATTATCTTTTCCGAGTCGGGTTTCCCACGGTAACATAGTAAAGAGAATCCACACTTTTTACCATAAAGTCTCTCTGAGCCCCCTTTATATTTCAGACAAAATCACTTATCTCAGAGTCTCTAGTTGAAAGGAAGTTGAAAGGAGACAAAGTGGGGTAAATGTAATTTCGTGATCTATTAGTAAAATATTTCTAACGATAACGGGAAAAACCGTGGCTCATGTTTGTGGCACCTCCTTCACAAAAACCCTGAACTTTGTAAGATGTTAAGCTTGGTTAATGCGTCTGGTAGATTCCATCATATCCCAGTCATTGACATTCATCTAGAAAATGATGACTGATTCATGGTTGCTTACATTAACATTTTTTTGTTTATTTGTAATCGTGTTGTCCAGATTCGCACTTGTTGAAGTACATATAAATTCTGTCGTCCCCATAGGTCAATTTATGACTGCGAAATGTCATTCCAAACATCAAAGCTAAAAATTGATTACGTGCCTTTAAATCAAATTCAGAGGCCAATTCCTCCGGTGCTTGACATGCAGAAAATTGATGCCATGGTATCTACACTCGATGGCGTCCCTGTTGCTTCAGCCACATGTAAAATAGAAGATATTACTCCAGGTGAGTTGCCTCCAGTAGACGTGTTCAAAGTCCGTGAATTTGGAAAAGATTACTACTTTGCTTTCGGTGGTTGTCATCGTTTTCAGGCATATGATAGAAAAAATCAGGCAGGAGAAGAGCCATTGGTTAAATGCAGACTCTTGCCAGCTACTAGAAAAACCTTAAAAGTATACTTGGGCTCATCTGTCGATGAGATGTTCCCCGACGCTGAAAAGTCATAATTAATATTTTTACGAATGAAACGAATAAAGATATAAAACATATTCCTTAAAATTTGTAAGCCATGTTTGTACATGATCTTGAAACTAAGTCCACACTTGGATTTGTTCAAAAAAATCCAATCTTTTGCCTTCATTGTTATCTAAGTTTTTTGCAACCGAGTATCTCAAGTCATCCACCATAACTGAATGTCCACAGATAATAAAAGCACTGGAACCAGTCGACTCTCTTGACTCTTGCTGTACAATTGTCTCGATCATCGGTCTACCTTCTTTGAATATGATATGGTCCAACTCAGATTTGATGGAGTCCACCACACTTATGTTGGAATCATCTTCCAATTCATTTTCTTTAATCGAGACATTTTCTAAAGTTTTGTCTAATTTTCTAATTTTTTCACTCGAGTCATCCACAATGTGAAGTCTCAGTCTGAGATCTTTGACATGTGTACGTACGCTTGGTTGTGTAACGTAAATAGTCGTTTCAATTCGGGTATTTTTCAATTGCACTAATTCCTCATAGAACCACAATAATGCTCTGTATTCTCTCACGACCCATATAAGCTTTAAAGTTTGCTTGTTATTATCAGGAGATCTCTTGGCTAAATCAATAAGCTCCGAATAAATTCCGGGAATACCATTACCCCCTGCAATAAATACAGAATTGTCGTACCCCTTAACGGCAGCCGTTTCTCCATACGGACCTTCTATACCAACTCTAATTTTCCCTGTTTTACCTGGTCGGTTCACTAAGTATTGATAAAGTCCATGCGACATTCCTCCCTTTACTTTACAGAATAAAACAATATGATCTGCTCCTTCAACATATGTGAACGGGTGTGATTGCCAGAAACAAGAAGGGCGTAAAAAATGAATAAACACATGACCGCCTGGAATGGGTTTCCAGTAGGAAGGTTTGGGAATTGATACCTTCAAGATTTCATCAGCAAGTAATGTGACATCTGCATTAGGAAACCCAAAAGCAACAAGTCTCATAATTCTTAATAACACGTTAAAGCCCCAAATTGCAGTAGTCGCATAGTAGAACGAAGCATAGCCAAATTCTTCAACGTGTATCCAGGCACCTGCTACCCAAAGAACAGCAAGAACATAATGAACAAGTAAGAAAATCTCATACCAACGCCTTCTCAAGAATAGCATTGCTTGGAACATAATGATTCCACCACCGACAGTTGCAATTAAACCCCAAATAACATATGGTTCCTTCCATTCTCTAGCAATAGAATGTCTTTCAACAAAGATCAGGGTATATGCAACAGCATGTATCAAAATTAAAATAAAAATTACTCTAGCAATCCATTTATGATAGGTGATGAAAGTTGCAAAATTCCAACGGGTAACCCACTGAAGTAAATTGTTACGACCACCAAATAAGATCATCAACGGTGTAAACACAGATGGGAAAATACCCGTTTTGTCGGCAAGATACTTTCTGGCCATGATTCTTTTGGAAGCAAATAGCTGGTTATCTTGATCATAGTCATAGCCACTAGCACAGAATCCCAACACCAAGCCTAGAAACCCAACCAAAACAAGAGTTTCAAATCTAGAAGGGATTAAATATTCAAAAAAGATTAGAAATTTCCCTTCTTGAGCCTTTTTTCTTCTTAAAGCAGGTAAGGTAACATATTTTCTCCAGTAGTTTGAAGTACAACCGGTAAATTTCTTGGGCAACTTCGGTGACAAAACAAAGGTCCAGTTACAAATTCCGGCAACAAGACATATTGCTGAAAAATACCCAATGACACCAAGACCATAATAATATGAGCGGTTAAAATTTCCAAAATAGGAATAATAGGATGTAACATACATGTCAATTTTAGTATCATTAAGAAGAAGTGGCACATTAATTGGTTTTGTCTTGTTGAATCCATGAATTTCCTTTGGAGTCTTGGCGTTATTTTTGTATTCTGTGTAGGCGTTCTTGAAATCTTCAATGGTAAAGGTTGAGTTTTGAGTCTTGCAACTTTGTATAACACTTTCGACAATATTTTCATTAAACATTTTAGAAAACCTTTTATTGTAAAAACATCCTGCCAAAGTTGCTAAGTAATCTTTATTTGTGCAAGCACAAGTGGCCCTTTGTCCTCTCCCTCTGCAAAATGTGGCACTGGAAGAGATTACCTGTTGACAAGAATATATCACAATATCCTTATCTTTATATACCTTGAAAGGTTCGCTGCCATGAACCACAGTAAATAAGAGAAAAAACCATACAAAATTCATCTTATCTATGTAATGTAATTGACAGGAATGGACTTTGATTTATACTCTTTGGAGAGCTGTGAACCAGTCGGAAAACACAATTAAAATCCTTTCAGTCATTGGCTACAAGTACTGTTTTAAACCTACTGTGGTCGTTTTTTTTTTTCATTAACGTATCGCATGTGAGCTCATACAATAAAAAAAAGTTGAGGCCAGTTCTTTGTTGGAAATTCGGCTATTATTGATATTTTTTCAGGGTTGCTTGTCTAATTAGTTGCATGAGACACAAGATGGATCAGATAAATATTTGAAAGAGCAATTAACTAGACCGAGGGTGTCAGTTGTAAACACAAAAGTTAATTTGGTTGGCTAGACGAATGACTAACCTTTTTTGAAACTGGAACCTTGTTTTAAGATTAAGATATGGAATTTTTCAGGTTTGAATGGTCTGACATGTCTCGCGGTTTGGTACCCTGAAAGAATTAAAAGCCTTATTTTGTGTTCAGTTTCCTTATTAGTAGTTGAGATAATATTTGGTTCGTAATGTAGAACTAGTTGCTCAGCCCCATCAACTAATCTGGAATTAATCTAAGCCACTGTCTCTTGATAGTAACACTTGCTGATTTAGTTGGATAATAATGGTGTCATTTTTGATCTCGGAAGAGAACTGGGTCAATGGATTACGACCATTGTGAGGTGAAACCACAACCGTTGGTATTAACGATGGTAACAATGGTTACAATTACCAACGAAGTAATAATGAGACCCGCCTCCGGGATTGTTTCTGTGTCAGAGGTGATATATTTTTAATGCTGTCGTAAATTACTTGGCACAACATTCTTTGAAATACTGATCCAATCAAACAATTTACGGCTAGTCCGACTCGGTGTCACCAATTACTATATTTTAACTTCTCTAGTCTATTTTTTGCTTATTGGTCAATTCTGGAGAGGCGTTTGCGAATTAACCGAGTCAAGACTATTTCTGCTCTGTGACTCTAACCGTTGGTATAATATGGTGTTCTTTTTTATTCTTTTCATCTGCCATTTAATTGGAATGATTGGTAGGTAGCCGTGTTTTTCCTCATACACCAAAGCCGTGAAGCACAGTATCACTACAAGCCAGTAGAAAATATAACTGATGACACTGCCGTACGTTGCGGAATTAGTCCAGCCAAAAATTGCTGTCACCATCATCCAAAAGGCCCCGTCGTCCTGAAGTTCACCGTTGCAGCAGTTAACATGCCAGACACTTGTGGTGATATCGTACGAGCCAGGCCCATGTCCTGTTTCACTGACATCGAACCCGTCACACAAGTCGATAAAATGTTGCAACTCAAAGTTCCAAACCCCCTTGGAAAATAACCCCGCTGCAACCATGTATAAGAAACAGGTGGACGTAATCAAAAACCACTGTAACGAAAGGGTGTTGCCTGATCTATACAACAAAACACCGATAAAGCTACCAATTGCAAGGGCAAGTGCAAATGAGTTGGCAATGGCCCACACTGATGTGTTTTCGTTGATGCCAATGCCTCCAATGAATACTATAGCCTCCATGCCTTCTCTCAAGGTGGTAACGAATGGCAAGACAAACATGGCGTACTTTTCTGACCATAAAGAGATTCTTTGTGACAATGTTCCTTGGGAATCGGTGTTCTGGCCCCGAACAACTTTATTGATGACGTCAGATTCTCTAATTATGGTCGAAAGTTTATATTTCCATTTTTCTTGCATCTTATTCACACGCAAGATCTTGATTCCCATTACCGATATGATGATGCTGGCAAGAATGGAAAACGTTCCTTCCCAGTAGTGTTCGGTTACTGCCCATAAATCGTTTCCAAAAGCATAGAACACGGCCAATATAACCGAGCCAAAAAGGAGACATGCAACTAAGCCCAAGAGTCCTCCAAACCAGATCTGAAGGCGTAAGTAATTAAACAACGTATCATCTTTGGTATCCTGATTGCTACTACTTCCTTCGTCATCTGTGCTGCTGTAGTCCCTCTGATTCTTTGTCCCCGGTTTGAAACTCTGGTGCAAGAACGCAAGTAACACCGATATAATGATCGCCAGTTCCAAAGTCTCTCTCAACACAATAAGAAACACCTGGATCGAGAAGTAGTCTTCGAATCCTGCCATTGTAAATGTATGATTTTTTTTCCCAAAGGTTGGTTCGCAACGACCTTTTTTATCTGATCGATCAGATATCCGTGCGACGCGGGGCAATTTTTTTTAGACGTGGCCCTGCGCCTTATAAATGTGCCTCATTGCCGAACATGGAAATACACAATTGCGCTCGCTTGCTCGTTACCGTTCCCCATATCATTAAGCTATACAGTATATCTAATACATTCCTATTCTTCGTCGGTTCGTGCTTTCTTTCTGGGTTCATCGGTGTAGTCAAGCACTTGCTTGGGCTTGTCTGGCGTCGTTGTTTTTTTGGCCGGGATATACGTGTCGTGAACCCGCCTGACGAAGTTGATCCGATGAGGGGTCCGTTCGTGTCGTCTATCGTTGTAATTATGGTACTGTCTCTCATTGTAATTTCGGTATGGTCTTTCGTATCGACTTTCAAACAGTCCATCGTACGAGCCGTACAGCTTTTCGTATTGCAACTTTTCGTATTGCAGTCTTTCATATTGCAGCCGTTCGTGTTGCAGTCTTTCATATTGCAGCCGTTCGTGTTGAAGTTTTTCTGTAGCTGGTTTCTCTTGTGGCACTTTGGGGATGGATGCTGGTAACACTGCTTGTTCCTTTAGTTTCTTGAACCGTTCCTTATCGATCTCGTGACTCTCCTCAAATTTGGGCAAGTCGCATGGTTTTAATGGCTGTGGATCATTGGTGAAAAACTTATATTCAAGTGCATCCAACGCATTAATTCGCTTATAAGGATCGAGCTGTAGAAGTCCTCCAAGCAACTCAATTCCATCCGCAGGAATCACGTCCCGGAACTTCGATTCCAAGCTTCGTTTACACGTCAAACCAATATTAAAGTCGTTCTTGTTCGGCAAAGTGGCTGCATGCGTCCATTCAGATGGTGATCCCACCAACTCAAATACCAACTGGGCCTGGTGAGCATCGGATTTCCCCACCAATATCGGTTTACGAGTGAAAAGTTCGGCAAACACACATCCAATGCCCCAGAGATCAACTGCCGTGGTATATTTGCGTTCTCCAAGCAAAATCTCCGGCGGACGGTACCATCTCGTCACCACCAAACCGGTGTAAGGCCGTTCTCCTCCGCCTGGTCCACTGGCCAAACGCGGTACGTGGCCGTGATACGTCCGTGCCAACCCGAAATCTGCAATCTTCAACACGCCCTGCGAGTCGATCAAGATATTGGCTGCCTTGATGTCACGGTGCAAGTACTTTTCTTCGTGGATGTACTGGATGCCATGGAAGAGTTGTTTCATAAAACACTTGATGTGCGACAACTCGAGCTTGATGTTCGGATTCTCTAACAAACCAACCAAGTCTGACAGCATGTACGGCAGTACGGTATAGAAACAACCACGCAGCGTCACGATCTCGGCTGATGTCTGTGTTTTGGGCTCCTCGTAGATCATCTCGGTGATCTTCAAGATATTGTGATGATGCAACTGTTTGAGAATGGTGATTTCTCGCATGGCTGTTATAGGGAACCCATCTTTCGCTGAATGGTTGATCAACTGTTTGAGTGCCACCATTTTGCCTGATTTCTTGTTGACGGCTTTCTGTACCACTCCAAACGTTCCTTGGCCCAACTTCTCTATTATTGTATAGTCGCTAAGCTTGGCCATGTCACAGAACGATCTCGAATCAAGTCCCTGCAACTTCCGTTCTCGCAACGTGATTGGTGCGTTTGTCGGCACAGTATCTGTCATGGTTTTTGTTCTTGTTGTAGTGTTGAAAGATTGAGCTTTTTTGAGATGCAAAAAGAATATTTGCGACACCGCGACAATGTCTCTGTTTCATATAAAATTATTATGTATGACGTTTGATGATGATGAAGATGCTATAGAAATAAAAAGAAGTATGCTAGACGTTGACGTGATGGTTGAACTTGGAGTTTCTCTTTCTGTCCTTGGACAACTGTGTAGAAGCACGGACATTGAATCCCGTGGTAAGCAACTCGGTGGTTTCTTCCAACTCCAAGCCGGCGACTTCCGGCAACAAAAAGTAGACAAACAAGAAGGACACGAAACATAATCCTCCAAAGAAGGAAAACGTGCCTGTAGGTGTAATGTTTTCCAACATGGTTAAGAACGTCGATGCAATCACCAACGAACCGGCCCAGTTGGTGGCCGCAGCGTACATGGCGCCGATGGATCTGACATTGACATCGGAGAACAACTCGACACCGGTCCATGCCGAGTTACCAATGCCAATGGCGTAGCTGGCAACAAACAAAACCATTGACAAGATCACCAAGATTCCCCAACCAGAAATGCCCTTGGTAGCCACCTCGACATTGCTGCCCAGGGTGAACTTGATGCCCAAGAAATGGAACGCAATGGCACACAACACCATGGCCACCACCATCACAGGAATGGCAAACAACAAGATTCTTCTTCTGCCAACCTTGTCGATAATACAGAGCGCCACGATCGTGAACACAAAGTTGGTGGCAGCAACAATAATCGAAACCGCAGTGGCATTATCAAAGCCAATTGTCTCGAAAATCGTGGCACTAAAGTACATCAACGAGTTAAACCCGGTGAACTGCTGGATACCCTGTAAGCCACAGGCCAAAATAAGGGCTCTCAAGTTGGCTGGCGACGAGTGGATGAGTTTGATCGAGTTCCATGCCTGTTGCATGGGGTTGCCACCGGGAACTGTCGAGTTGGAAGCTACCATGTCGTCGATGGTGGCATTGACAAAGTCTTCCGAAGGATTATTGTGGACTCTTCTAAACACTTCCTTCGCCTTATCGATCTGGCCGTTGATTACGTAGAATCTGGGGGTATCAGGAAGGAACCAGAACAAGACAAACTGGATAACAGGCGGAACCATACACAAACCCACACTGACTCTCCAGCCGTGGTTGACACGCGTAAGACCCCAGTTGATAAAGTAGGCCACCAACTGGCCACCGGTGATGAACATACAGTTGGTGACAATCAATCTGCCTCTGTATTTCGATGGAGCCAATTCACTCAACATCAAGGGAGAAATCATCGACGCAATGCCCACGCCGAATCCAAGTACAAATCTGCCGGCAATCATGGTCCACACGGTATGCGCAGCCAACTGTATAATCGTACCGACAACAAACACGACATTGGAACCCAACAACACTGATTTGCGGCCCAATATGTTGGCCAAAATACCACTAATGACTGCACCAAGCAACGCACCCAACGATGTAGCAGAAGTGATGAATTCCTTCTCGCCAGACGTCAACAACCGGTTGCTCAAGTCTGTTCCGATCTGAACGAGAGCCGAGGATATATAACCAGTATCGTACCCAAACATGAACCCAGAGATGGAGGATGCAAGTGTCAAGATGATGACCAAGCGAGACGGCTTTGTTTGCGACTCGGAGTATGGCAATGACAGGATATCGGAATCGACCGAGTTCTTGCTCAAGGACCCGCTCTTGACAAGAAGTGCATCCGAAGACGTGGCTGCCGAGTTTAGTTGGCCTGGACGTGGCGACACCGTGCTCTGAACAGAATTAGCCATCTTGAATAATAGTAGTTACTAAGAAAAAGATAGGAAACAAACAAGGTTATATAGTAAAATGTGGCAGAAAAAAATTTCGCCGAAACCCCAAAGTTGCTGACCAATGACCGTATTGTTGTCGCCGCAGGGATCCGCGGAATTTCGCCGAACCCTGGTATATGCACGTTACATTTCTCGTGTATTTCTTTATTCACGTGTTTTTCAGGTTAAGGGCTTGAATGTATTAATATCTAATAACTTAGAATAAAACAATGTATGGTCATGTTTAAGACATTAAACAACGACATGAGGTTTAAGGAGCAGGTTCAAAAAATGTAATTCTTCTTCTTTTCGTTTTTAGAGGATATTTCCTTATTCTCTATATTTACATATAACTTACTGCTTCTTAGGAGGATCGAATCTGATCTTTCTGTTCTTGATAGGACCCCACTTGAACTTCTTGACCCACACAGATAACAAGTATAACGAGGAAACCACAATGAGGGCCTTCAAACCCCATTTCTTTCTGTCGTCATGTTCAGGTTCGGCCGTCCAGTTCAAGAAGGTGGTGACATCCTTGGCCATCTGCGAAGTGGTGGCTGGTGTTCCGTCTTCGTACTCAACCAAGTCGTCAAACAAAACTCTACCCATGGCAATAGCACCACCAGGGAAGTAAGGGTTATAGTTGGAGCCTGGAGGCAAAACAACACCGGCAGGTGGTTCGTCGGGGTAACCAGTCAAGAGAGAAAAGATATAGTCACAGGCACCGTGTCTGGCCTTGACGATAAGCGACAAGTCTGGAGGCAAAGCACCCTGGTTGGCAGCTCTGGCAGCCTGTTCGTTTTCGTATGGAGATGGCATGTAGTCGGCCAACTTACCGGCTCTCTTTCTTGGCTTACCTTCGTCATCTGGTTCATCGTCGTATTCCAACTCTTCAGCAAAGGCCTTGGCTTCCGAAGCAGTGTGGGACACAGCAACAAGGTTTCTCCAAGCAATTCTGTCCAAGGAGTGACAAGCAGCACAAACTTCTCTGTACACTTGGTATCCTCTTCTGATAGAAGCATGGTCAAAGGTGTCAAACATCCCATTGTGGGACCACCCGTAAGCTGGAGGGTGCAACCCGTGCTCGGCAGCAGTCATGGCCTGGGCAGACATCGAGTCTTGGTACAACATGTAGGAAGCAGTCAAGCCAGTGAGACCTGCGGCACCGGTCATGACCTTTTGCATCATTGGTGATGCCAATCTGGTGGTGTTTCTAAACATCGTGAAAAATGGACTTTCAATTCAATTACAAAGTGTCGACTAAGTGAAGTGTACTGTGGGTTGGAGACGGTAGTAGTAACACTGGTATGTCGGATGCAAGAGTTGGTGATGCTATTCTATAACGCTAATAACAACGATCCAATTGAACTTTTCATTCAATTTTTTTGTGACAATTTTTTTTTGGTAGTGTAAACTCTCATACCTTATAAAAATGTGACTTTTCATTGGTTGGGCAATAAGTCGTGTGTGGCCGGAAACCTCACGACTTTTCACCCGTTGACGACCGGGGAATGAGAATACACTTCCGCAATCAAATATTGCTAGTTTGAAGAGGAAAAGGATATTGGTCTACGCTACGTATTCCTACGGCTATTTTTGCATGGATCTATCTCAGTAATTTTTCGCATATTTATCTTACTTGATGTTGTTTATTTGAAGTACTAATATCTCGCTTGGTATAGGCTTATTTTGTAGATGTCTATATGCAGTTTGCGTAAATCATGAAAACCTTGGCACGTGATATTGAACATATGACTATCTACATCAATTGTTCTGGTTTAGTTGAAGCTTGATTTCGGGTTTATTAGAGATATCAATGCAGTTCCTTTCAAAACACGGGCCGAGAAACCTTGGTTGGCATCATAACGTAACATTTAGAACTTCTGTGAATCTTTCAATTCACAATAACCAAGTTCTATATGCTGGTGGATAGCCTTCAAATATTCATCGACTTATTTCGCCGGATGATATGCTCTCTCATTATGGCAGACGTGATTCATAGATTGGTTGTTTTCATAATTGGTGGGGTCTCTTATCTCCAATTTGGTTCTTCCATGATAATTTTATTTGGAGTGTGCCAACAACAGAAGCATGTAATGCAATGAGTTCGCTGTGCGCTGTGGTTTTTGCAGCAATTGCTTGCTCTTTAACGTCTCAATAAATTGGATTGCTGTTTAAATAGGTGATATTACCAGAAAACTGGTTTCTGGTAGTATCAAGTGAAAATGAGCTGTTGGAAGCTGATTCTAAGAAGAATTCGCCTCTTGTGTATTTCAATGGAATGGCACGGAAACTTGTTAGGTATTTCAATACGTACAATGTCTTCGAAATCCCTTCAGTTGGGGCATTGCTCTTGGAACAAGTTTTCGAGCGGCGTAACGAAGATCAGGTCTAGTCATTTTACTTAATCATAAAAGTAACCAACTAGCGAACAGTATAGCATTAGTGCTACACTATCTGGACAGGAGAATCATCGTTCTGTGCCGTATGGAGAGTTTCTTCAATTGGAACTTCACCTATTCCTTCTCAAAATATTCCAGGGAAAGTGCTGTGTTTTCAAGTTTATCTGAATCCGTTATGCCATGATATTTGAGTATTATGGATACGAAATGTTCTGGTGGTAGTTCATAACCTGTATCAGTTTTTGTGAACCTCATGCTTTAGAATTCACGAATTCCACGGATATACTTGTAGTCAAAATGAGGACAAAGCGTGCTTTGAATTCCTCTAGAAAGCATGCATCAGATGCGGTCATGAATAAGTTGCTGACGTAAAGCACGATGTTCACTTGACCTCAACACAATCAATGGTTCCTGAATCAAATTCTAAGTCAGTGTTTACCTTCTTGATACATTGATATCACTCAAAAGAGCTTGTTTCGTACCGTGTGTGGTTTTATGAAATTACATATTGGTTCTGTGTGACCTTTTGGTGGGTAGGGTATTGGTTGCTCGTCTTGTGATGTTTCATCTACGTATACTGAGGAGACACGGAAATTGTGGATCCCCCCAATCAAATTCTGTGGCAATCGCTGTAATACTTTGATTGTCGTCATATCGACATCGAACGACAATGAATTCATAAGTCAGAAGTAGTTGATTCATATCTGGCCTCTTTCTGATCACACCTTCCTTGTAGGTTTAATCCTTTCGTGGTTTGATGATTTTCTCTCCTGGGATTTCCTCAAGAGCAGGCGGGCGTTTAGAGTTTGTGATTTCCTGCTTTGGTCGAGAGTCACCATCTATGCTCGATCTATTTTTGCCACATCGTTCCCGTGGTCCCCGTTGTTTAACATTTGGTTTGTAGTTAGGGTTACGCAAGCTTCTAAGACTTCCTTGGACCTTGTCAGTGACAATACCAAAGAAAAATCCTTTGCATGGGCGGACTTTTTATGTATACCAAGCATTTCCAATTGCAAGTTTTCAAATTCACGAATAATATTCATTGTTCTTGGACAAACATTCTCCTATTGCATTGCAATATCTGTTGATACTGTATTGTCATAAATGCTAAATCTTCTTGATTCCATCGTCAAGCGATTAGCGTATACTGCAGCATTGTTTTTCAATTGAAAATGGGTATTGCGGGTTCCATTGGTAGCAGTCAGCTGAGCGATCTATCTCTATAATGTTTTACTTCTGAGTCACGTTCACTAGGTTGACATATTTTGTGGAAGGCACTATGCATTTTTGGTAACAGTATGGTCAGCTACAATCTATAGTATAAATTTACACGTGATAAAGTACAAGACCTAGTAAATGAAAAATGTCTTTAAAGACTATCCCTAATTGGATCCACTTTCTATGTCTCTTCTTA
Organism: Teunomyces aglyptinius; assembly: GCA_030581575.1. Classification (NCBI taxonomy): domain Eukaryota; kingdom Fungi; phylum Ascomycota; class Pichiomycetes; order Serinales; family Debaryomycetaceae; genus Teunomyces; species Teunomyces aglyptinius. Next base: position 176,717 of record JAKTTR010000014.1, read on the forward strand.
GATGATTCTTTCTCTTTCTTTCTCTATCATTTTTTTTTATTATTTTGATTTCATGATCTGTATATCAATATAGTATTGAGACGGGTTGTTTTATTTTTGTTCAATTTTGCAACTATTCTCTATTTTTTCATTATTTCTTTAATTAATTAAATTAAAAATCAATAATAGTATATGACAATTTCGGTCCACCTACAACTCATAAATATGGACAATATTGAACCAGTCAAAAGCTAATTTTTGAAATATACACTTCTGTTTTTTGCAACAACAATATCATTGCAAAAGATTTCTAAAATCATCATAGGTGTGAACATTTGCAACCGATTCATCGCCGCATGGAAGAGAAAGAGCATGGCTGCTGGGCATAATGTATCCAGAAGAACTGTTATCGTTATACATCTGAAGCCTGATCGTACTTCTCCATGTTCCTCCATGACTAAGATGGTAGCAGGTGGCATGAAACTGAGTTGTTTCAAGAATAATATCAACCATAGCATCAATTTCCCTCTTTTTCGAATCCAGACCACAACTTACTCTTTCTCTGTGCCATGTAGAAACACACACCAACCACCGATTTCCCTTGGTATCGAACTTGGTCGTACAATAGGTTCCACAATTTTTCTTTCTTGAAACTTTGTTCCTCACCGCACTGAGAATGGTACTGGGTTTGGACCCGATCCAGTAAAGCAACCCGTGCAGTGCCCGTTCACGTTCCAATTGTGCATAAAACATGTTAGTAGATTTGATAATGCTACTCATCGACGGAATTAAACTTTCATCAGAAACTTCAGCTCCAGCCACCGGTGTCTTGTACTCTTTTTCTTGAAGCACCACCTGTGGTTCTTCAAGAGCATTAGCCAAGCCTAATATAAGGATGAAAACTATAGAAAAAAAGTATCTGTTCATAGTTCAATAATTTGATAGATACAACATAAGCTACAATTGAACCATTACTTATAATACTACAGAAAAACCCCGCATGTATGTTTTGAATAGGTATTTCCAACCCTGTGATTTCTGGTATGGGTAGTGATAACCCGATTTGGAGGTAGTGGACATTTTGCGACATGAACGTGAAAATTGAAAGAGACAATTTGCGACATTATCATTGATGCACGACTTTTCCATTCTAAATTTTTCACTTCCCACCACCAACAGTAACCATACCAATCATGTTTGGAATAAGTAACATTAAGGCCAAGATATTGGGAGGTGTGACTGCATTGAATCCGTTACGTCACATGTCTCATTTAGGGGCACTTAAACCTGGCGAAGGTTCTGTATTCAGTTATAAGAGACTCGGTAGAGGTCCTGCTTCGGGCAAAGGTAAGACATCGGGAAGAGGTCAAAAGGGTCAAAAAGCCAGAGGCAAAGTACCTAGATGGTTAGAAGGTGGCCAGACCCCATACTACAAGCGTTTCCCGATTATTGGATTCAAAAGACCACACAGAAGAATTTTCCATGATTTAAACTTGGAGCGAATCCAGGAGTTCTGGAATACCGGCAGAATCCCATTACAGGCCGGCGAAACATTAACTATGAGAGTGATGCGTGAATGTGGATTACTTACTGGTACTATGAAAGATGGAGTCAAGATCTTGGCCAATGGAAGAGAAGGATACGAGGTTCCATTGAACATAGAGGCTTCGAGAGCCTCTGCCAATGCTATAGAAGTGATTGAGGGTTTGGGCAAATCTTTTACTGCCGTGTACTTTTCAAAATTGTCATTGAAGTCTCACCTCAACCCCGACCGTTTTCTTTTAAAGAAAGGGTACGTGCCCTTGCCTGCGAGACCTACCCACAGAAGAGACATTGAATATTACTCCAACGAGGCTAAGAGAGGATACTTGTTGAAGGACAGGGCGTTGTTGTTAGACCATATGTCCAATAGCGAAACTGTGGCCACGTACACCAAGTCTTCACGTAAATCGGCATTGGAAAGACAGTCAGAGGATGCCAGTGGCAACAGACACGGCGAGTTCACCGAGAACAAGGCAATTTCGGTTGGTCAGTTATAGATCTTCACGTAACATGTACATAGGTCAATGATTATTATTGTCAATATCGACGTAGATTTCCAACAACTTTTCCACCGTGTCTTGGAGATCAACAAGACGGATGCTCTGGTCCTTTTTCTTGGATGTAAAGGAGTAATTGAACTTTCGGAGAGAAAAGATGGTTGATTTGTATGTCATCTGGTAAATTTCCTTGATGCTGAGTTTCTCGTTGAGAGAACTGTTTAGGTTTGTAGAATGGCCACGAATACGGAGTCCTGACAAGATAATCTTGTTGATTGCTTGGTTGATCTGATCTTGAGAATTGAGCAGCGATTTTGATGCAGAAGAAGAAGAAGAAGAAGAAGATAAAGAAGACAGAGGGGCAGTTGGGTCTAACGATGTATATGAGTTGAGTTTCTTGCGTTCTAGAACCTTATCAAATACTGAGATGTTATCGTGTAGAGCGACCGTCAGGGATGCTAGGAATGCGGTTGTGTCTGGCAAAGAATCGGACTCGATGCGTCGTATCAATGTGTTGATGGAAGTGAAATCGATGATGAGCAAACGGATATTTGATGAGTCGTAGTAGAAAACTAGGTATGTATTTTCAAAACAGAAGCAAAGTGATGCTGGTTGTGTAAATTCGGCCACGTTGTGTTTGAAGTAGAGTTCTGTTTGGGGTGTTGATGAGTATACCACTGCGGGATGGTGGAGGACCATGTAGGCAGGTAACAATGTGTGGTTTATGTAGAACGGTAGGCGTTGAAACCGAGCCGAATTTGACACAGCCACAGTTTCCTGGCTCCAGACTTGGACATCTTCAATTACCGATTCTGCATCGTGAAGCTGGAGCGTAGCAACGTGGATCATAAATATATGGAGAAAGCAAACGGGCGGCGGTGGTGCACGCGCACAAAATGGAAAAGGAAGTGCACTCAAAAAACATCATCACCAAAAAATTAACCACACAAGACCGCCCCGATGAGTGTTACTACGAAAGTGTATTCCGTGGCACGAGTGTATGCCGATGTCAACAGCAAGAAACCTTCGGAGTACTGGGACTACGAAAACTACAAGATTAGTTGGGGCAAGATTAAGAACTACGAAATCATTTCAAAGATTGGACGTGGAAAATACTCGGAGGTGTTTCAGGGAGTCAACGTGATAAACGACGAGCCATGTGTGATAAAGGTGTTGAAACCCGTCAAGTTGAAGAAGATCTACCGTGAAGTCAAGATCTTGCAGAACTTAACTGGTGGTCCTAACATCATTGGCTTGTTGGACATTGTCCGCGACGAGCAGTCCAAGATCCCAGCCTTGATCTTTGAAAAGGTCAACAACGTCGACTTCAGAGTTTTGTACCCCAAGTTCACCATCTCTGACATTCAGTACTACTTCACCCAACTCTTGATTGCATTAGATTACTCCCATTCCATGGGAATAATCCATCGTGATGTCAAGCCCCAAAACATTATGATCGACCCCTTGAACAAGAAACTCCGCTTGATTGACTGGGGCTTGGCCGAGTTCTACCACATGGGAATGGACTACAATGTCCGTGTCGCTTCGCGCTATCACAAAGGTCCGGAATTACTCATAAACTTACAGCAGTACGATTACTCGTTAGATCTCTGGTCTGTGGGATGTATGATTGCTGCAATCATCTTCAAGAAGGAACCATTCTTCCGTGGTGATTCCAACAACGACCAATTGGTCCAGATAGCGAAGGTCTTGGGCACAGAAGAATTGATGAAGTACGTCTCCAAATACGGCCTCAAACTCAGCTCCGACTACGACGATATCTTGGGTAAATACCCCAAGAAACCATTCCGCAGCTTTGTTACCGCCGAAAACAAGCATTTGGTCTCAGATGAAGTGCTTGACTTGATTGAACGGTTGTTGACCTTTGATCACCAGCTTAGACCTACGGCCGTCGAGGCCATGGACCACCCTTTCTTCAAGCTCTAAACCAAACTTATTTAGCATGGGTTCCTTTTCTGTATATCTGGTTTATAGTTCTCTTCTACAGCCCCCCTTTTATTACTAATATTACTTAAAAAAAATCCTTGTGATAACCTTAAATACTAAACCCATTTCCCAATTTCTCAATAAACTCGTGAATATCATACACCTTGTCCCGTGTTCCCAGCAACTGCGACTCCAATCTCAGCTGAATCTCATCAAACATAAAATCTTCGTCGTCGGTCTCGTCTTCAAAGGACAGTGTCGAAGAAGATGGCGATATCAACTTAAATTCGTCGTTGCCGTCGTGAATTGACAGCGAACTGCATGAACTTACGAGCGATTTCGTCGTTTTTGTTGGAATCAATTTGATAAATGAATCGACAATTCCCACATCAAGTTCATGGGTGACTATCTTTGACTGAACAAACTTCTTCAACTCTAACCGACTCAACAAGTTCTCGTGGGCCAAAAGTGTGCCTTTAAAGTTTAGATAGTAATCGCTGCTCAAATGGAACGATTCGCGCGGCTCAACTCTAACGGGTGTGGGCTCAATGGGATGAAATTTCACAACAAAGCCAGCCACTTGGTCTTCCAGAGATTGTTGGCTAATTTCAATGCATTTGGCGGTAAGTTGATTGTGTGCTTCCACCAACAACGATTGTTTTTCGGAAATATGGCTCATATTCAATAATTTGATCATGGGATGATACATCAAGTTGAGTTCATCCAAATTGCCCTCTATATACGCGAGCAAACGGTGTAGTTCATGAAAGTCCTGCTGAACCAATCCCTCAACGATCGATGTGTTTTTCGTTAATGTTTCAAACACATGAATCGTGGTCAGCGGTGAGTCTGAACGAATCAAAAGTTCGAGTCCCTGATTCAATTGAGAGAGTAGGGAGTTCGTTTTATTAATAAACCGCAATGCTTTTGTTTCGTACTTGTTTTTGAGTTTATCGGTCAACGAAATCAACTCCACCAAGTCGTCAAAACGGTCATTCTTTTGGTGAGTCTTTTCGATCTCAAAAACCTTAAACCATTCAATCAAGTAGGTGACAATGCACTTTTCGTCTGGAACCAAGAGATTAAAGTCGTCAACGTCAATCAAGTGAGGGATTGCCAATTCCAGCTCGGCATACAGGAGGATAGATGCTAATGTGTTCAACTTCTTTTGGCTTGTACAGTGGGAAAAGGTATTGATATTGTAGTGCTGCAAGACCAACGAGAGAATGAGTTCTGGTCGGTTGATTTCAACTGACCAATCCTGGTTGAAGTTGGAGATAGAACGATGGTGTTTTGCAAGAATGTCATTGATCCAGTTGGTTAAAATAGTCTTTATTTCAAAGTATGAAGTTGAACTCGAGTAGCTTCTAAACGAGTTGGTTGTACTGAGCAAAAAGATGCTCCATACAAGGCCCAAAATAAGCTTAGCGTTGCCCTCAAAGATATTGTCGGCCGAGATAGTGCTGACATTGACATTGAGGATGAGTTTGATGAACTTGAGAAAATCGTTCAAGTTTTCCACTTTTTGGAGTTTGAAGTTGGGTTTGGGATACAATGGTGTCAAGTAGTACAAGGAATCGGTGCTGTGGGTTGCCTGGGAACGTTCATAAATAATCTGGTTGACTAATCTGATGAGTACCAAGCCGTCCTGGAAATCGGTTGCCAAGTCCGTCACTGGCAGGCATTTGATGGCTGGTGCTGCTATATCGGAAATAGGCGCCAGAATTTTTGTATTTATCCATCGTATCATAGTTTTCTGCTGGAGCTGGACCCATGATGGAGGAGGAGGAGGAGGAGCCATGGTGCAAAAATAATGGAGTGAAACAGACACAGTTTCAGGCTATGAGTGTGAATGTGAACAAGAACAAGAACAAGAACAAGAAGCGGGAACGTCAAGAACAAAAAGGACACCGGAATTTTGTTTCAGTTGAAGTGTAATTCTGTTTTGGAATAAATTAATAACAAAACACGCTTCGTGTAGACGACGTTTCTTGGGCGGGCAATGGAACCGTAAATTCACGCGTCTTCCGATTGTTCCAGATTAATTTTAATTGCTGCGAAAGAAGTGTGTGTGTGTGAGTGAGTGGGAGGCTGGCTGTACGCTGAAAAGGAACACGAACCGAATATCCGTTCTTTCTTTAATAAAAGTATACAACAACAAAAAAGACTGAAATCATAGCTGCTTACATTTATCACCTGTTTTATATGGCCATGTAATGCTGCTACGTTTCTGTTACGCTTATGCCACGGCCTTTAATTCGTCTCATCTGTCTGAAAAAAAAAAGTTTTTTTGAACTGTAGCCCTGCAACATCCTCGTTGTTCGCGTCCGCCAAAGCTCCAAAGCATGCAACGAAATGCGTGCCATTCGTTCCTACTTGTTGGTATGTAACGCCGACAATAAGGCCCAAATCCGGTGATAATTCAGTCTGACTCCTGGTGGTGGTATTCCTGCACACTGAACGTAAAACAAATATTCGGCACCATCTTTGCATTCTTCACCGCGATGGACTCACCGTTAACCTCACATGTGCGTCCTGCCACAGATGCATTAGTAACTATCCGAATCATCAAGTCGTTTCCGTACAGAAACGTTAAGAACCATGTGCTTAACAACCTTGATCTCAAAAATACCACGCCGAAACTCTTGTTGGAAAAGATCCGCGACGTAATCAACACCACAGGCGGCTTGAGACCATACAGATCGCTCACGTACGACACGATCAAGATCTACACAAAAGCACACGGCTCCAAGTCTATGAATTTGGTCATCAACTTCGACAAGGACGACGAATGGATCTTGATCAGTCCATCTGTCGACCAGCCACAATCGTTATGGGATTTAGGAATTGAAAACGAAACTGAGTTGAGCTTGTTCAACTGGGACGACTATGTTGCCTACAGAGCTAATCCAGAGGAAAAATGGTAAATAGTTGTATATGAAGAGTAATGCAAGATACACCAATGGTCCTTGAATATGTAAACTAAAAAGAACCAAATCAGCCCCTATGGCCAAGTGGTAAGGCACCTCACTTGTAATGAGGAGAGCGTTAGTTCGATCCTGACTGGGGGCAATCTTTTTTTTTCTCTCTTCTTTATAGAAACTAGGGAACTTTTTCACCCTACAAAACTATTTCATCGTCATGGATAAGGACGACGAACTTCAGGAGGTATGGAAACTCTTCCAGGACTCGCCTCAAGAGATCCAGGAAAGAAGGCAAATCATCACCAAAGCAATTCATCAGGACACGAACGCCGAGTTCCCCACACAGATGCCGATAATAACAGCCTTGGATGAGCTATTAGGATGTTTTGCATTGGGAGGGCAAGTCAAGCATTATTATCGATACGGGACGTATGATGCGTGTTCTCGACAAAGAGAGAAGTTCTGGTTTGCGGTACGGCACGGGGATATGTATGAGAAGAAGGTTATTCCGTTGGACGAGATGACGACTAAAGAGATAGAGAAACGGAACAAGATCCATGACTTTTACAAGAAGCGATTGATGGAAGACAAAGCACAAGGTTCGTCTGAGGATATCTGGGATGTGAGAAAAGAGAAGTTGAGTCGTCCATTCCAAGGAGAAAAGTAGTGTTTGTGTGATTATCTATTCGTGCATTAAGGTTAGAGTAGTAGTTCTTTTTCATTCACATAATAATACATCCCTTACTCTCTGGTTCATTGTCGTTGGCACCCTTTGGTTTTGCGTTGAGGGCACATCTGGCTGCTTCTGAAAACGCTTCGTTGACGCCTCTGTTCTTCTTGGCCGAACATTCCAAGTAACGCAATGCACCAACCTTTTTGGCTACTGCCAATCCTTCGTCGTATGATATTAATCTCTTTTGTTGCTGGTACGGGTTTGCTGTGTTTTGGCTCGAGTATGGGTTATACGCATCTTCTTCTGGCGCGGGCTGGTCGTGGTCCTCCTCGTTGCTTCTCAAATCGCACTTCAAGGCCACCAACACCAACTTGACTCCCTCGCAGTGGTCTGCGATTTCGCCCACCCATTTGGACTGGACGTTTTCGAGCGAGTCGGGTGAGTCTATGGAGAAACACAACATGATGCAATGGGTATCTGAGTATGAGAGTGATCTGAGTCTATCGAACTCTTCCTGGCCAGCGGTATCCCACAACGAAAGCTGGACCGACTGGCCGTCGATAAAGATATCATGGACGTAGTTTTCAAATACTGTTGGTTCGTAGACCTGAGGAAAGTAGCCTCTCGTGAACACATTGAGAAGCGACGTCTTACCACAGGCACCGTCGCCTAGAATAACAATCTTACGTTGGACTGTGTGTTAGTATTTGTAGATAGATGCCACACAAACATGAACTTGTACTTACTGGTCTTGGGTCCACCACCGCAAAGAGGCATGATTGTTTAGAATAAGGATAGGTTACGTTGTGTATGGTGATTTTGAAGGTGGATTTTAATTTTTTTTTTTTTTTAGTTTGCCTCGTCCGTTTTGGGAACAAAACAAACACGGAGCGCCATAAATCGTATTCTCACGACATGCCAGACCACATTCCGCGATTGAATTTACACGACATACAACCATGATTACATACGTAGCTATTCTTTATCCATCAAGTCGTCAAAGTAGACGGACGGAATTGTTTTTCTTGTAGAACGAGGACTTCCCACGCCCCCAGCGCCGCCAACTGTTGTCTGGGGCTTGATGCTGGGCGAATATTCAGAGTCCAAGTAAATACTGCTGGAGTTGCGGTTGTGGGGTACAGGCGACGTCAAGTTCGATACCAGTGCGCCCGTGTACAGCAAATTGGTCGTGGACCCGCCAATCTGGGTCGAACGTACGCGTTTGTGCTGCATGACCTCGGCGGTGGGCGAGATGAACATTCTTGTCAAATCATGTTTCGACGTCGCCGCGCCGCTTTCCAGAGCGTAGATCGTCAGCGTATCGCCGACCTGCGACCCGTTGACGCCTGGCGCGTATATGCCCCCACCCAATCCGCTCAACGTCTGTCTTCCGTGTAAAATCGGCAACCGTGCCAGAAACTCGTGGCCACTCACTCCGCCAAACACCGATGGGGCCACACTGGCACCGCCACCACCAACACCACTCCACGTATTGTTGTGGAACTTCTCGTACAACCCTTTGTCGTCGCTATGCGAACGTTTGGCCAACCTCGACGCACTGATCGAGACGATCAAGTGGTACATGATGAATCCCAACAACACCGCGCCCACAATCGCTCCCACGGCTATAAACACCGTTCCGTTGATATTCAGCTGCTTGATCACAAACGGATTGTTATTGGCAGATGGAATAGCCATCGGTGGCGTTGTATATGTGATCGACGTACTCGTCGAACTCGTCGTCGACGGCAAACTGAGCTTCGGTAACGCCATGTTCAAATGAGATGCTATGTATTTTTGATCTGTTCCTAAAAATTCAGGTGCGAAAAAAAAAGAAACACTACTGGTGAGCCAAGATCCACAACGGCTGCTGCCCAAACTGCGCCCGGATCTCGTTCCATACGTCGACCGCAGCACAGTCGTCCGTCAATCGTGGTTTATAGTCACCGGGAAACATGCGGTTGTAGGTATCGGCATCGCGTTGTGCATCCTGGCGACAATAAACCTTCATTGTATTGTAATACGCAGTGTTGGTCTGGTACTCCCACGGTTTGGGCACGGGGGCGTCCGAGAAATGTACGAGTTTGGCACGCTTGTAGACCTCAACAGCGTCCCATTCCTCGTTTGAATGCTTGTCAATAAACGGAAGATATTGGGGCTCCACCACGAATCGTCTGTGGAACTGTTCCTTGAACTCGCCCGTCAAGACTCCATACACTTGGTGCGGCAAGATCCCAACCCTGATGTCTGTTTCCTGTAACTGGTCGTCCAAGTACTTGTTCAACACCTCCATATCGTAGTCAGATCTCTTTCTCACATTCTTCGGGTTCGTCAAGAACCAATGCCATGGATTCTCAACGTACCGCATCACGTCCCGAAACATATCCACAGACGGACTCAACACCATAACGTGGTTAGCAAAGAAATCGTCACGGTTATCAAACTTATGTGCCTCATACACCAATCTTGGTAGCTGCTCAAACACATCAGACTGCACTACCCCACTCTCCATCTCATGCACCAACTTTTGCCGTCTCAAGTGGCTCCGTTTCGCAGTAGGAACCTCTACGTTTTGTCGATACAACTTGGTCTTAGCTTTGCCTTCCACCACGTTATTCAACCAATACGCCTGCGGCAACGCAAACGTGATGTTTTCAGGGATCAGAAACAACTCGTCAAGGTTCAGACCATGCAACAACATCGAATCAGCATCAAAATACACCACACGGTCATACTCTTGTTGCGCCAAAACGTGTAGCTTGGTAAACGACGCCGACCACGCCGAGCTCTCGCTATCATGTAGCCGTATCATGGGCACGGGTTTCATCGTAACACCCACATTTGCTCCAAGACGCACAAGCTGGTCCCATGTCTGTGGATCTTCAGACTCCAACTCTTCGCTATAAACAAGAACAAGGTTCCGGATCTTCGTGCCGCTACGCTTCAAACTGCCGAAATTCATAATGGCCAAGTTCACATAGTCATAGCTCGTGGCATACTGAACATACGCGTACTTCTTGCTGGAATCAAGCGGCTGTTGTGCCCAATACTCGATGACCTCGAACGGCAACACGCGGAGCCGGTCACTAAGCCCATTGTCGCGATGCACATTGGTAGTACCTAGAATATAGTGACTCACCACGTAGTACACCCCAATGAAAATAGCTAGCTTATACTCCCAGTTCTTCCTTGACAACATTGGTATCGATGAACAGAGTGGTAATAACTTAAAAAAAAGATGCGCAAACCCGGAATCGAACCGGGGGCCCAACGATGGCAACGTTGGATTTTACCACTAAACCATTTGCGCTAAGAAAAGCTCCGCGACGGGGAATTGAACCCCGGTCTACCACGCGACAAGCGGTAATTCTAGCCACTAAACTATCACGGATCTCTTGAAGCAAAAGGCATTGGGTATATATTAGTCAATACAACATCTACTAACTTCAGGTTATCCAACAACCCCACACCAACTAACGTAACAAAACACCGGTCTTTGCATCCCAACTAATACCCTACTCTCTTCTGTTTAAGTTGTAGATTCAATTCGTTCCACAATGTTTTAACGTTTCACGTGACACGAGTGATTCTTGAAAATTTGTTGATAACACTTCCAACTACTGAATATCGACATGAGCGAATCGTACCAGTACTTTACGCCCGAGGTCATTGGGGAGTTTAGTGGTCAAGGACAAGAATCGTTGATTCAAGTATTGGACGGACTTGATGACTCGAATACCGAGAACGAAACGGTCATTTCGCTGTTGTTCACCGAGCTACTCTTGGTATATGATGAAGACCTTGTGGAACTCGATGCCTTGGTCCTGTTTCTCACATCAGTCATAAGAAACGATATGCTTGCTCGTATCTTTTGTCAAGTCCTCAACGTGTTTCCTCCTAACGAAAAGATTCAGCAGTCATTGCTTCTACTTAGTCGTAAGGAAAAAGTTATCAAACCAGAAACAATTTCATTATACATCAGTCTGGACTTGTTGAAAGAGCTGGGTGTTGTACCCAAAGATGTGCTCACCAAAACATTGAATAGTAAAATCAGAGACGAGTTCTACACTCAGAAAAAGTACAACTTGTTACACGAAGAAACAGAAGGTTATTCCAAGTTCACCATTGAGCTCTACTGTATATTCAAGGGCGAAAACACAGATTATCAGTTGGAGTATGCTCTTCAAATAATAGAGAAACTAATTGGACATTACAGTTTGGACCCTAATCGATGCCTTGACATTCTTTTGGAGATTATATCCAGCACCTTCATTGCCAGATCAGACTTTGCTTTACGTTTATTAAAGGCTTCACGATGGTGGCCAAAGCATCAAAGTGACTGCTCATCCATAAACACATTATCTGTGGGAGGTAGCGAAACCGCAGCCAAAATATTGATGCTTAAGTTCTTAAAGTATCCCACAGACAAAGAGTTGCCTGAATCATTTAAGGTAACCGTTGCTGTTCTTGTCAAGGAAGGATTTATTAGCTTTGGCTCGATCTGGAACTATTTAAGACCAGATGATGCCGACATGGAACGACTTGAACAGGAATATAAAAAGAGATTGGACGAAGAAGTTTCACAGGCCAGTGCCAGTGCGTTATCGTTAGCTGCACCATTGGCTGACGAAGAAGACGAGAATGCCAGTTCTACTGATAAACCAACTGCAACAATACCCAAGGAGAAAGAACTGTTGATATCGAAACTCCATGGTAACTTTAAGCTCCAGTTTCTCAAATCATTCTTGGGAGTTGGTCTTTACTGGCCTTCCATTTACATTTTAACTGCATACCCATTTCTTGCACACATTGATGAAGAAGTTTCTTCATTAATCAACAGAATTTTCGACGCAATGATCACTCCATTATACGATACAGTTAAACCACTTGACGACTCAGAGTTACTAGAGTTACAAACTCCAATGCAAGTTGCATTATCCAGGCCCCACAATCGAGTGGTATACGAAGATTATCCTTGTACTGAAATCCTTACTTTTAAACCAACGATTAGAAGTCATGGTCTGAAGAAATACGTATTTTTCTACCCAGCATGGAAGACCCAACTACAACAAATTACCGATGTACCAACACTCTTTGATCTTTCCAAAGAATTTTTAAGGTTTAATGAAGTCAAACTTGCAAAGGATATCGAACTCTTTATCAAGATTTGTCGTATCAGTCAATGGGACTTGGAACACAATCAGGATCCCGCCAGAAAGGAAGAATGGTTCCATTACTTTAGGAACTTCATTTTCCCTGCCATGTGTACTATAGAAGAGAACTCAATTGCCGTTGATGAGGGATACGCAATTCTTGCCCAATACCCAATTGAAGACCGGTTCAGTGTTTATGGAGAACTTTATCAGGTCTTGTCCAAAAACAAGCCATACATCAAGATGGCTTACGGTAAAGCTGAAAAGGCTACCAAGAATGTCTTGAAGAGATTATCCAAAGAAAATGTGCGTCCTATGATGCGTCGCCTTGCGAAGATTAGTTTCTCCAATCCTTTACCTTGTTTGCTTACAATCTTGCAGCAAATTGAAAGTTACGATAATTTAAACTCGTTGGTGGTTGAAACTGCGAGATATTTCAATGATTATGGGTGGGATACGTTAACTGCGGCAATTCTAATGCGTTTGACTGCTGCGGGAAGATCTTCCATTCAAGATGACGGTATCAACGAGCGTCAATGGGTGCAATCATTATCTTCGTTTATTGGTAAGATCTGTCAACGATATCCCAATGCTATCGATATTTCAACCATCTTTTCATTTTTTTTGAAATCATTTCATAGTGGGGAGACAATGTGTTTGATAGTGTTAAAGGAGATCTTTATCTCAATGGGAGGCATCCAGACCATTTCCAACTTGACGTCACAACAAATTGATATGATAAATTGTGGAAGTTCCATGGAAAAGATTGTGTTTAGAACCATCGCTGATCTTAGATATGAAAGATTAGAATCTGGCACTGTTCTTGTGAAAAACCTTTTAAAGTTAGATGCTGTCAATGAGTTGTTAGTACTTCTTTGTCATGCCACAAACAGTCTTGTTTCCAATATCGAGCTTTCCCATTTGAAGGTATTGGCGAGTCGAAACGATGATTTCGACACAGTGGTCCACTTGTACATCACTCTCCTTGCGTTCTTTGGCGACGAGGAGGAGTTCAATGGTGCCTTATTATCTATTTCTGACTTGGTTCAGAAATACAATGTGCTTGTGCAATGGGCTTTTGAATTATGGAGACCCTTTTTGGCCAAGAAACTCAGTACTGAATACGAAGGTATCTGGAATCCCACATTGGCACCAATCATGGCCGATTATCATTATTTGGTACCGGAAGAAGCAACTCAACATCTCAGTGCTGGTCTCTTTGTTACATTCTGGCAATTATCATTGCGTGATATCAACTACTCGGAGGATTTGTACGATAACGAATTGGAAAAGCTTCAATCCACCTTGAAGAGATTGAAGGGAATGATCGCAATAAATATAAAAGATAAAGATATTCCTAGAGCTGCCATTGAGAAATCAAAGAAAGATCTTGCTCAGACAGAAGACTTTATTGCCGCTATTCCAGATGACAAGCAATCCCATTCCAATCATAACGATATTGTGGTTTCTAGATTAACAAAGGAATCGTCTCATTGGTTCTCCAAGACCAACGATGCAGTTGCAGTCAAAACATTCTTGCAATACTGCGTTTTACCACGGGCGATACACTCTTCTTTTGATGCTGTGTTTACCTCCAGGTTCTTGTTTAAATTACATGACTTAGAGAGTGCCAACTTTTCACTCATTAATCTATTGAATGAGTTGATTGAAAGCAAGATCTTGTTTGGTACTTTATTCACGTTGACTCCCTCTGAAGCAGAGAACTTTGGATTATTCTTTGCTGATTTGTTAAAGACCTTACATTCGTGGACAACCAAGGAAACATTTGAGAAACAGAAGGAGTTGTATGATGACCACAATGAACTGGTTACGTATGATACTTTCAGAACTAAGCTCTATGGATATCATTCTACAATTTTGGAGGATGTTGCGGTTGCCTTGCGTGTAAAAGAATACATGGCTCGTCGAAATGCCATTACTTTTATGAAGAATCTTCTTGGTGTGTATCCAAATGTTGAAGATCATTGTGAGCAGGTAGTGGAACTAATTGAAGATATTACGAAAACAGAAGACAGAGAAGACTTGAAGTTATCGTCCAGTGCATTAATTGGCCATGTCAAGTCTCGTGCCAAGGAATGGGTGCATTTATGGGACTTTGTACCGTTATCCGAGGAAAAAAAGGAAGCACAACAGAAGAAGAGACAAGCAATCAAGGAAGAGGCCGAGAGAAAGGTCAGAGAAGCTAGAGAAAAGGCTGAAAAGGAAAGACAGGACAAGTTGAAGGTTGCCAAGGAAGAGGAAGATAAAAACAAGAGACAAAATTTAATTAACTATGATTCACAAAAGCTCGGGGCTCCACGTAATGATACTCGGGGATTTAGTAGTTCTACTTCGAGAGGAAGGTATGATAATTATTCAAAGTACACACCTCGAACTGAGAAGGAGAACAAAAAGGAGGAGGAGGAGAAGGAGAAGAAGGAAGAAGAAAAGAAGGAAACAGAAGAAAAGAAGGAAACAGAAGAAAAGAAGGAAACCAAAGAAAAGAAGGAAACAGAAGAAAAGAAGGAAACGGAAGACAAGCAGCAAAAGGAAGAACCAAAGAAGGAGGAGGAGAAGACGAAGAAGAAGAAGGAAGAAACGGAAGAAAAGAAGGAAAAGGTTCTGGAGAATAGAGTTTCAAAAGAGGAGAAAGAAGAGACGAAGGAAGAGAAGAGAGACAAGCCCGATTTGCGTACGAAATTATTACAGGCGAAGAGAGATTATCAAGAGTCCAAGTCGACTCGCTCTGAAATGGTACCTGTTTCCACTCAACCACGTCCTGCAGAGCCCCGAGCAAGAGCACCATTGCCACCTCAAGACGAGATTCCTAAAGATCGATACGATACCAGGCATTCACGTTCGCATACTCCTGTCAGTGCAAGACCATCGCGTCCTCCAAGCAGCCAGAGTATGGACAGAAGTAGCAAAGGACGCCCACCGCCTCCGCCACCTCCACCACCACCTCCAGTTAGCTCTAAACATAGAAGCGAACGAGACCGTGACCACGAGCGTGGACGACACGATTATCGTTCACGGGCGTACAACGGCTCTCGCGATAACGATTATCGAGACGGGTACCGTAGTGAATACAAGGGCAAGAGAAATGCCGATTCATACTCTTCTAGAGGCTACGATAAGAAACCAAGATACTAAGTAGAATTAATGTACATTATAAGCTATCGCCGGCTTTAAGCAGGAGAAGCTCCAGATCTATAAGGGAATTCAAGTCGTCGTCGTCGTTGTCGTTGTTTTGGATTTGTGGGTCTAGTTTTTGTCTTTTTGGTGTCGGAGGACTAGGATCATTGTCATTGTTTGTTTCTTCGCCTTCCAACGCTAATAAGAATGCTTCGACTTTTCTTAAATGAGCCTCGTGCCACTTCAAGTGACGGTTCAAGTCGTGTTCACGGTTGAATCTACGGTCACAGTTTCGTTTGGGACACCGTAGTTTTTTTGAAGAATAGTTATCGCCAATTAAGCCAATAATGCTTTTTGTATTTAGCGAGGACTGGAACACTTCTAATGATTGGTGAGAACGAGGTGTTTCCAGTCGACCGTGCTCATCATCATCATCATCTTCTTCTTCTTCTTCTTCATCTGACGATACGGCCTGGTAATTGGTGAGATGAGAAAGACTTGACTTCTTGTCATCTGTTTCCAGTAACAACTCGGCCAATCTGGCCCGTTCTGTGGGCATGAGAAGGGTTTCTGGGATATTCCCGTCATGGTACGTGTTGTAGTGATGTACAAGCTCGATTTTTTTGGCAAAACGGCCCATGTTGCAGTACGTACAGTTCCATAGCTTGACCATCTTTGATTCATCGTGAGAAACCATGTGTGACTTGAGTCCCTTCTTCCCCACGCATCCCTTGCCACAGATGGGACACTTGAGCTTTGGGTGTTCGGACTTGATGTGAAGCTGGAGTGCAGACCAAGTCTTGAAGTTCGAGAAACAGCCTGGATGGTCACACTGGTATGCTGGAGACTCGCTGTGGTACTTCTGGGTGTGTTGGGCTAGACGGTAGGGTCTAGTGAACGTCTTGTTGCAGATGGAGCACAGCAATGTCTTTTCGTGTTCAGACAAGATATGATGACGCAACGACTGGTGTTTGTAGAAGGCCTCGGGGCAGTGGGGACACGCAAACGACTTGGTGTGGGTGACAATGTGACGTTTCAAGTGTTGCTGGGTGTTGACACCCTTGCCACAGACGTCACAGTGAAAGGGTTTGCTCTGGTCGTTTTCATGGGACACCAGATGTGCTTTCAAGTGTGACTTGCGCAAGAACAGCTTGCCACATCCAGGTACAGAGCACTGGAACGGGCGTTCGTTGGTATGGGACCGTTTGTGTTGTTCAAGAAGCGACGGTTTTGCGTATGCCTTGCCACAGTCCTCGTAGTCACACACATATATCTTTGGTCGTGAAGCAGACGACGATATGGACGTGGTATCAGAAGCCATGCACTGCTTTCTTTGGTGTTCGATGAGTTAATTTTTCATTTGCAACTAAAGTGGTGGGTTTCTGATGAATGAAAATTCATGAGAAAAACAAAAAAAAAGATAAGAGATTCAGAATACTTGGAATGATAGATTCAAGAACGGTGAATGGTGGGAATGATGATAATGGTCTTGCATTAACAGTATGGCATGGAATTGTAATGGCCATTTTTATTGAATCTGTCTAATCAACCAAGAGAAACACTAACAGCTTCGTTCCTCATGGCCCAATGGTCAAGGCGTCTGGCTACGATAGTAGTTACTTCTGTGGAACCAGAAGATTCCAGGTTCGACTCCTGGTGGGGAAGCTTACTTTTTGTTTATTGTTACTCTTTTTTTTTTTGGCTCGGCCCCAATCGCCATAGTTTAACTCCGTCCGGCTGCGCGTCAGTTATTTGTAGAAGCAACTTAAATTAATCATCCAACAGGGATATCCGGTAAAGTTCCTGCAGGAACCTTGTTTTATGGCATCACCATTTACCGTTTGAGGCCCTAGAAAAAAAAATTTTAATCCATAATTAGTAAACCAGACCATTTCCTAGTTTCATCCGCTTGGTCCAATTAAACAAAAGTTGTCTACTTTTCTCTGTGTTCTTTTTCTTTAATTCGTTCCCGGGATTTCCAAGACTTAAACCATTTTTTTTTTTTTGCCTAGACAAAAATTACTTGCCAAAGTACCGAGTTCTGCACACAACCTAGTTTTTTTGATCATCAATCGATTCTCCGGACAAAATCCCCCATCCAGTTTTAAATAGTGGGACTTATTTCCATTCTTTCACAAAAACCTTAATCTTTTTAAAAGAATTAATCCTGTTCATCAGAAACATCCTTTCTCCATCACTTGTTTTTGTTTTATAGACCAACATACTTAACCAATGGGTCTCAATAACCCAATTCCAAGATCGTTGAGAAGCGAATCCAAAAAGGCCGCCAAAATCCTTGCCTCCTTCATCAAACCCAATCAGGTGGTTGGACCCGACCAGATCATTCCACCACACATCCTTAAAAATGCTAAAGGATTGGCTATCATCACCGTGTTGAAAGCAGGCTTTTTGTTCTCAGGAAGAGCTGGTTCAGGTGTTATAGTGGCAAGATTGCCCGACGGCTCATGGTCGCCTCCATCGGCCATCAACACCGCTGGTGCCGGTGTCGGGGGGCAAATTGGTGCTGAAATCACCGATTTCGTGTTTATCTTGAACTCGAAGGCTGCTGTAGACTCGTTTGCCCAAATGGGCTCGGTCACCTTGGGTACAAACGTCTCGGTGGCTGCTGGTCCTTTGGGCAGAAACGCTGAAGCGGCAGGTACTGCCTCGCTCAAGAGCGCATCGGCTGTGTTTTCCTATTCCAAGACCAAGGGGTTGTTTGCTGGTGTTTCGTTGGAAGGTTCTGCTATCATTGAAAGAAGAGAAGCCAATCGAAAGTTTTACGGCAGCAACTGCAAAGCCAGAACCATTTTGGCAGGACAAGTGGATACCCCACCTGCGTGTGAATCTTTGATGAGAGTGTTGGACAGCCGTGTGTTCAACAACCGATTCCCAAATGACTACGACGACTACGACGACGACGAATATTACGACGATATCCCTAGTGAGTTTTCTGACTCGACCTCGACCAGGTCGCCGCCCAGAAACAGCAACAGAAGACGTGCTGGCAGCATGGGCAACCATGGCAGAAACAGAAGATATTCCGACGACTATTCAGACGACAATTATTCGGACGAGGACGACGATTACGGCCGGTCCACCAGAAATAGAAGACGTGGGTCGGTGAGAGACAATTCGCACGCCTCCAACAACAATTCGAGACGGCTGAACTGGGAAGACGACATCTACGACTCGGGTTCTGGCAGCAGGAGACAGAGCCACAACAACGATGTGGATAACTTGAGTTCAAGATTCAGTAACTCGAGAATCTCGTCGCGTGGTGGTGGTGCTGGTGGTCCTTCAAGACCACCGGTTTCGTCCAAACCCAATTTCGGCTCGCAGCGAGCCAAAACAAACCAGGCGATTGCGCTCTACAGTTTCAATGGCGAACAGAGTGGCGACTTGCCGTTTAAGAAAGGAGATGTTATTGATATTATCAAGAAATCAGAGACGGTTGACGACTGGTGGACCGGCAGAAACAATGGTAGCACTGGTATTTTCCCTGCCAACTACGTTGAGTTGATTTGAGGAGAAGATTTGTGCCTTGATACGAGACAAGTTAGCGTCGCTGGTATATTGAACATGGAACTTGTTTGGTTGGACACAGCAGAGCGATACCACCGTACCAAATTGGCCAAAGTAAGTTTTTGGTTTTGGCGGTGGGTGAGCGAGGGTCACTGTAAGATATCGGCGCTGTCTCGATTGAAGAGCACGACTGTAGCAATGTTTAAATAATTGACTGTTTACAAATGATGGCTGGAATAGTAGAATCACCGTGTCCCTGGGCCGTTGATGGTAGTACTGCGCCATTACCTCGAAACACGCGCCACCAGACGCCAAATATACCACAAACAACGGCCCTGTGCCCTGAACAAGAAACGTAGACGAAGTGAACAGACGCACGGTATCAGTAATGGAGCGAAATCGGTCGCTTGTGGGATTGAGCCAGAAACAAAGAAACTCCAGCGGCTGGCGAAACACGGCGAGGTTGGCGACGGAAAGCGGCAATTCTTCTGTGGATGTGTAGATTGCTAGTGTTTTCTTTGGATCTTTGAACAGCCGTATGAAGCTTCGAAGTGCCTGGATGCGTTTGTGCATGGGCAAAAGAAACGTCATGTATTAAAGTTGCAGCCGTTTTTTGGCGTTGGTCTTTTTTTCGCAGTCAAAATGGTCAATGAAATACTGCACCACAACTTTACCTTCGGCAAACGTAGGGTCGTCCAGACGCACAATGACAGCACTGTGTGTGGCAGTGGTGTTTTGGATAAAAACACCGTGTTTTTTCCAGTTTAAGGTATTGAGCGAACGGACAATGTAGCGCTGGTCGGGGTTCAACTCGACATCAACGGTATCGTACACTGCAGAAACCAACAGTTCTTGTTCGTTGGATACGGAATTGGAGATGGTGCGGCTTAAATGGTCGAGCAACTTTGGATCATCTTCGTGGATGGTATTGGTATTGTCGATCGCCAACTCGTCGCCAATATAGTCGTACAAATGAACCAAGTTGTTGGACGTATCGTTGACAAAAAGATGAATGCGACGGTTCAACTTGATGCGTTCCAAGATGCCTCGGAAAACAAGTCCAGTGCCCCACAAAAGAATGTACAAGAGCATACGGATCACGAGTAGGATCCATGCAACAAAACTGAACGATGGTTTAGTGGGAACAACCGTGACTGGAGCCAGAAGATCGACCATCACCGGCTCGTATCCCTGGATAAACTCGAGACGCAAGTTTCCCGCGTGTTTATTGGTCATGGACCGAAATGGATCCTGTTCCGAGATACTGGCAGTGTACCAGCTTGTCCGTTTATCGTTGACGACGTTGGCATAAAGACTGCGGTTCTGGAAAGCTGCCAATGCCTGGAAGAACCACGACTGCGGCTCTGCCATGTGGACGAGAAGCGGTTGGGTTTTGACCTTATCCCGCAAAAAAAGCTGGTCTCCCGAACGAACAAGCACTCGAGGTGCCACAGCGTTGTATACCTTGAGATAGAGACTGTGTGCTGGTGTCAAGACACCCACGTGTGGCAGACAGAAGGTGACAAAGTGAATTGGATCAATCTTGCCAAAGTATCCGTCGCGAAACAAGATTCCAATGGCGTAGCGAGCGATGAGACCACCCAAAGAGTATCCAACAATCGAGAACTCGGTGACTGTTGTCAAACGACGGGTTTCGGCCACGATTTCGTCAGCAACACGTTTTCCGTTGATATCGACGCCGTCGTACGTCCTGTATCCCTGGTGGGAGCCTGTTTTGAGGACACGAACCGGGAGACACTCGAGCTGTGATTCGACATACAGAAGATGCGACGGGTCACCCCAAAGACTGCCGTGTTAGAACGAACACTTAGAGAGAACTGGTAACTTACCCATGAACTAAGACAACTAAATGAACCATAAGGAATTTATTGAAAGAAGGCACGTGAAATACTCTATTTAACCCACTGCTCTGGCGATCAAGATCCCTGTAGCAACGCTCACGTTCAAGGAATCCACTACATGGTCGTCATGGCGATGCTTTCGGATTGCAACCAAGAAATCGGACCGGAGTTTCATTGTCGTGCGAACGCCGTCGCCTTCGCTGCCCATCACCAAAAGCGTGGGTGTGCGATCAAGCACATTTTTCAATTCGTCCTGGTCAATGAACTTGTTACGGATCTCACGTTCGACCTTCAAGTGTTTTGATTTAAGCAGTGTAAGTTCATCATCCTTGGGCCGAGCACTGGCTGTCACCACACTCCATCCTTCACGACGCACACGGTCAATGAACCGGAGACTGTGCGTCGTGGTATATATGTCCATCAAATCCAACGACCCCACCGATGCTTTGTTGGTGACGGGTCCCAACCGTGCCGAGTTGCCTTCGGGAACCACAATGAAATCAACCCCAAAGTAGAATGCCGTACGAATGATGCCTCCCATGTTCTGGGGATCGGTGATTCCGTCCAAAAAGAGTCCTAGTGGATGTTTTCTGGTACCCACAACTTGTTTGCGGATCGTGTGTTCGGAGTTTTCCATCTCGTCGTACGTTACCAAGTCATAAGCACCGTTCCCAGCCGGACCCACGCTGTGGATGTGTGGGATCAGCAACGCTTTGGTTTCTAGAACAAGTCCGTTGTGAACCCCATTGTTACACAAGAGATTCAACTCGTTCTTGGTCCGTTTCTCCACCACCTTGATTCCATATGCTGCTGCCTGTTTCAAGATATCCGAATCGCGTGCGTTGTGGACGTAGAGCTTGTTGTACGACGAACGACGGTTGGCACTAAGCACCGACCGCACACTGTGTGTCCCGTAAACATACTCAAACAACGGCGTGCCATACTCACGCTGGATCATCCGTTGTCGCCGTTCATCGTCGGTGCTTCTACGTGCCTCTTTCTTCTTTTCCTTCTCTTCCTTCTCGTGCTCTTTTCTCGCCGTTCTTGCTCTTCGTTGTCTCTCAACCTTTGCCACCAACCGTTCACGGTCTTGTGGCTTGATATTGCCATACTTGCGCCCAAAGAACTCGTCTTTCGACACCCCGCGTTGTTCCCACGGACGTTGTTTTTCGGTCTGCGGCACCGTTCTCTCAAACGACCGTGTTTCGTTCGCAATCGCCCGCTTGAGCCCTCGCCCCGCACTGGTGCTCAACCTCTTGATCATCACCAAACTACAGTTTTTTTTGCGATGCCTTCGATTTCTAGAATTTATCTTGATTATATCTAAAACAACACACCCTTTGTCAGAGGCACATCATCGCTTCCTGTGCTCGACAAAGCATCACGCATCGCGACGGCCAAAGCCTTGAATGCACTTTCTGCACGATGGTGATCGTTGAAACCACGCAAACAATCCACATGTAACGTAATTCCGGCGCCTTGAGCAAAGCTTTCCAACACATGCGGCACCATCTCACACGAGAGATCGCCGAGTTTCTCTCGCTTCAAGCCCAAGTCAATCACAGCATACGCACGGTTCGAGATATCGACCACAGCACGACTCAACGCTTCGTCCAATGGCGCATACGCACTGCCAAACCGCTTGATGCCACGCACAGCACCCAACAGTTGTCTGAACGCCGTTCCCAACGCAATCCCCACGTCTTCGGCAGTATGATGATCGTCAATATGAAGATCACCAATACACTCGACCTCCAATGACCAGCCAGCATGTTTCGCCAACGCATGGAGCATATGGTCGAGGAACCCGATTCCCGTCTGGATATCGATCTTTTGCATACCGCTTTGTTCTTTTTGAACCTCTTTCGATGCCAAAATCAGCTCTCCCACACTCACAGGACCTCCGTCCAATGAGAGCGCGATCTGGATCTTTGTCTCGTTCGTGTCTCGTTTAATCACAGCGCTCCGCATATCTGTCAAATGTTTTATTTAATTCGCACCAAAAAACATCACCATTTACAACCACTTCTTCTTCTTCTTCTTCTTCTTCTTCTTCAATGCACACATACATGGAATATCTCCAGAAATGTTTCTACAAGTCTGCAGGATGGAACGAAGGTAACATTTTCTCCAATATCACTGCATCGTCACAAGCGTTGCTTGACTTTGCCGTGCCGAACGGTCTCAAGGTGGATTCCTCCAACAAATCATCAAACCACATGGCGTCGAGCTTTACGCTTTCGAACTACCAGTCCATCAACGGCTCGCTTGCATACTTATACTCGTCGGTTCCACTCAGAAACACGCACGGAACACGCGATGTTTCGCTCCAGGATGCGATCGCAGGGTTTAGCATCGTGGAACCATTTACTCAACCACCACGCGCCAGAAAAGCAAGAACTACCATAGAAACATGCGCTTCAGCATCAGCAGCCTCGGCATCTGCTTCTGCCTCGGCATCTGCCTCGCTTCTTTACGGCAGAATGTACTTTCCTGGATCGGCACTCGAAGCCATGCTCATCAAGCGACTCAGTACCTCCACCCAGCTCCTCATCAAGTGTATCAACAATCCCCACCTCCACCGCAATGGTACTATGATCATATATCTCCAGTCAAACACCCCCAAGATGCTGCGTGAACTCATCTATTCAACCAACGAAGCATTGGTTGGGTTCCGGTGTCTCTACAATTTGGGCACGGCACCTGATCCCAGAACAAGCATCGTTCCCAAGTTCGACAACTCGGTCTTTTCCTTTGGCACAGAACTTTGGTACGCTGCAAGAACAATGAGTCCGGGCTTATCGGCGGCGTTTCGTTACTCCACGCGGTCCACGGCCACAGGGAAGCCATTGACTATGACTCTTGCTGTGAATCCCATTTTGGGCCACCTATCGTCGATATACACCGTCAAGACATCGGTGTCGTCGACATTCTGTTCACGCTACGACTTCAATTTCTTTTCCTACGCCAGTAACTTGCTGCTTGGCTTTGAGCTCTACAACTACTCCCATCCGCTCCCAACGAAACCACCAGTAATAAACCCGATCGACAACACCGAAACGCCTTTCCGAATCAAACCGGCGTTGATTGAAGGCAGATACAGTCCCAAAAGCGTACCTTCGGCCTTTGAAAGCTTGGTCAATGAGAGTAACTTTTCGAGTGTCGTGAAAATGTCCACGAGTCTCAACGACAAAATGGTCAAGCTTCTATGGGAAGGACGATGCAAGGATTTCTTGGTCAGCACCGGTTGCAAGATCTCGCTCAATCCAACGACATTTACACCCGAATTCAATAAAATCGGGATGAGCTTCTCCTACGCTTGTTAACAGGGTAACGATTTACAATTCTTGTACATTATTATTTTAAGATGAAGGTTGGTGCTCCCGATTCAGGTAACTGACGTCACCGAGTTTCTCCAAAGCATGGTGACTAACGAGGTTAACTCCACTACCAGGAATAAATTTGGTGTCATCGACTTCTAAATCAGGACCATCAATAACAATAGGTAATTTGCCAACATGGGTTGACACAAGTACGCCTTGTCCGGGGATCTTGAAATAGACCTAGGATTCCTGAATGTCAGTTAACAACTTCAAGTCGGCAACAATAGTGTCTGAGGCTCCGGAATCAGTGATGAATGAAACAGTATCTTCGGTTCCGGATCTGTTGGCCTGTTTGGCCCAAAGCAATTCATTCGCACACCAATTCGCAGGATGTGGATGGTCCTTAGTTCCAACAGGTTCCTTGGCCTTTTCAGAAGGTTGGTATTTATTCTTCAACTTCTTGCTGGGATCATTCTGTCCATTCGCTCTTGGCCGCTTCCATTTTTTGGCGGGGCTCTTCCCTTGGGTGATGAAATGGGCAGTCCTGGGGTGTGACACATTGACCTTTTCATTTCCTTTCCGTTCGCGATAAGTGATGTTCTTCAGGTCTGTCTCAAGTTGCAGGATCAAGTCGTTGTACCGCAAGCGGTACTTCAGGGTGACACCAGGGATGGACAAGGCTTTAGCGATTCATGTCGCAATCTGCTCTTGGGACTTTTCAGTCAATTGAGCCCAAGAGTTAATCAACACAAAACATCCTTCAATGTCAGAGATAAACTCAGTCATACGTTTCACCTCAGGTTGCTTGAAGTACTCGGCCCAATTCCGAGATTCATACTCAGACCAACATGGGCTGTGCTTCGACAACCGGTTCAACAATTGAGTCACCTTAAGTTTGGTAAGACTCAACCGCTTTTGGTCGAAGAACTTGACTTTCAGACTAAGAGTCTTTAAGTCTCGATCCTTGATCTTTCCTGATGAAGCTAACCACGAATTGAGTTTCCGGTGAACGTTGTTATAAACACGTCTAAAGTCGGAAATTTCTAACTTCGTGATGTCCTGCGAGGATAGTTCCAGAGGGATACCACAAAGAATAGCAAAGTCCGCGTCCCTCTCGTACAAGTCTTCGAGGGCTCTGTCCCAGGCCACTGCAGCATAGTTGATGACCTGCGAAAGAGGAGCGAGATACGAAAAGACAATAATAATTTCCTCAGCACGAGGCTCCTCATACAGTTCGAGAGAGTCTTCTGTCCATTCCTCCTTTTGCATGGAAAGATCAGGGTTGGGGATAACCTTGGTCTGGAAAAGTGTCTTGCCTAGGTATTGGTTCAGGCCTTCGTCAAAGGTTCCAAAGGGATAAATTAAACCTCAATCAAGGTAATACTAATCGCAGATGTAGAATATGACTTCCAATCTGTTAGGATGAAGGCAGTGTTCTTAGCAAAAGGATATATACACACTTCCAGCTTAGCCTGAGTAGCTGTTAATGAGATAGTATTATTTAATTGCGGTATCGGGGTGTTCTTCTGTAAATACACAAGCTAGTTGACTATTTCTGATATAAAACGTAAATTATTGATGTAAGTTACTCTTCTTGATTAACTTACTTATTCTACATCTCCGGGCGAAGCATAGCCATATTTATAGACCCCGTGTGGGGGATTCGATCGTCGCCGTTTCAGCATCCTCAATTTTTCCAATTTATTACATCATTATTCGTCGACGGCCACTTTCCCTGTTTCATCTCCACCCTTCTGACTTTTGGTTTCAGGGTCTGGGCTGGTTCGTTATCATAGACGAGTTTTTGCAATCGTTCCATCCAGAAGCAACCTGCATACTAATGCATCTCACGTGCCCAATGTCAGTTGCTTACGTCAGCCGAACATTAACATTTTTTGATTAATTTTTCAAAAACTTTCATTCCAAACACATCCACCAACCGATGAATAGCCAGGAACTCTACCATTTGGTGAAGAATTCCAAGTTGGCACAAGTGGCCAAACCAATTCTGAGTACAATCAGAGGCAAATCGGCGGTTCCCACTCACCAAATTGTGTTTACGCCGAAATCGAGTGCCATCAGATCCAACTACGGGATCAAGACATCATTACCAAAACAGATTGGATACTCACACATTGCATACAATGATATTGATAACTTTAAGAACATGCCTGATGTTGAGAAGCTGTCGGGAAAAATGTACAACAGGCTCAAGTTCCAGGAAACCGGGTTGGTGTTAAAGAATCATTTCTCACAGTCGAACCCGTTGTTTCCTAGTGCAAAAAACCGGTCCGACTCGATAAAGACCGACGATAGTGTTACCAACGCGTTGAATCTTCATGGAAAGGTATCTCCATCCGATGTACGTGCCATTTTGAAAGAAAACCCACAATTATACAAGCAATATCGTATGTGGTTAATGGAAAACCATCCACAGGCCCTTGTTGCACCGCTCTCGGGTGGAGCCACCCTTGAGTTGGTCAAGCAGTTCTTGAACTCGTCGTCGGATATCAAGAAAAAGACCGTGTCCTTGAAGGATTTGGTCAGAAAAGATTCAAAGAACGCCGGGCTTTCTACGATTCAGGGTACGGGTGGGTTCTCGTACAACTTGAAGGGCAGACTCACCAACACCCCCAATGGAATCAAGTATGGTGTGGTTGCTCCTGGTAGAATTGTGGGCACAAAGGAAGTCGCCATTGGTGGGTTTGTGGCTGGTGTCAACGAACGCACGACGTTGTTGCAGCAGAACTACTCCAAGAACTACCCCGGCAAGCATTCACGGCAGTTCAACATGCCTTTCAAGATCACAGAGGCAGAATTGACCGATAACGGAAGCATCAAGCTTTATGCCGACGGAATCAAGGCCGGTTCATGGATGCAAAGAAACGTTTCAAGCTTCGATGCCGATAGATCAAAGTACGAGGCTTCCAACCCAACCTTTGGCAGTGCTTCCGAAAGAAACAAGTCAGAGGGCGAAAACTTACAGAGATTGTTGAACTTGATCATCCAATAGATCGTTGTATATAATTATCATACAGGCTCTGTTTTAAGTGGTGTAGGTGGTGCTGTAGATGGTGCTGGTGCTGTGGTTGTAGCTGTTGGTACTGGTACTGGTGCTTGCGCTTGCGCTTGCACTGGTGCCGGTTCTTCTTTCATTTTCTTTGCCTTTGTCTCCTTTTCCTTAAGCTTTCTCTTCTTTGCTGCTTGACTCACCTTTTCTGACGCAGCAGCATCCACACCTTGCATCTTCTTCTCTTCCTGAATCAACTGGCTACGAATATCTTCAGCCAATGCCTCGTCCAACTTTCCATCAACTTGGTACCATAAGTAGAAGCTGGGCTGTCGGGTGCCGTTCTTGATGATATATTCCATCCGCTTCTGAACCTGTTCCAACGGCTTGAAACTGTTGACAATGATCGGAACGAAACGTGTGGGCACGCCATGGACAGTGAACGACATTGCAGTGAACTTGATCTCAGGCTCAACAGGAGGCTCGAGTTTCTTGGGCACGGATTTTCGTGGTGGTGGCCGTTTCTTTTGTTTTCGAGCAGACTTTCGTAACTGTGCCTGTCTTCTCGGTTGTTCTTCTTCCTCTTCCTTCTTTTCTTCCTCTTCTTCTTTCTTTTCTTTATCTTCTTCCTTTTCTTCCTCTGGTTCCTTATTCTGTTCTTCTTGTTCCTTCTTCTCTTGTTCCTTCTTCTCTTGTTCCTCTTTCTTCTTCTCTTCTTCTTCTTTCTTCATCTTTTCCTCTTCTTTCTTTTCATATTCAGCCAACTTCTTCTCATATTCATTGACCTCCTTCTGGTTATGTATCCAAATGAAACTGATCAATATATCCTTAACATCCTGCTCAAGATCGTCCTCCAGAGGAACTTGCTGTGGTTCCAACACCTCACATATTGCGTTCTGAGGAATCTTGTACCGCACATTGGCGTTCTCAACATACTCAAACAAGATTGTGGCGTCGTTCAAGTACCGTTCCTGGAACGCAGTAAGTTTCTGGTCTCGAGGAATCACTTTTTTGGGTTTCTTTTCCTTGATCTTGACTTCTTTACGTTTATGTGAAGCAAAGAGGTATGCATGTTGTGGCTGGGGTCCCATTTCTCTCGCTCGCTTGATGTAGCCTTGAAAAGTGACAATTTGCTGTGGTGAGGCGTTTCCCAGCGCCACGGTCTTCATCAACTGATTAAGCAGCTCGTCCACGCGAGCAATGGCATTCAAGTTCGAGATCATGATCGTGTTTTCTATCGATTGCATATTGTTAGGATCACTGGAAGGTGCAGCCGGAGCAGAGTTAGTTGTGGGTGATGGTGCAGTCTTAGAAGCTGCTGCTGTTGGTGCTGGGGCTGGGGCTGGTGCCTTTGGTATTGTTGTAGCTGTTGGTGCTGGTGCTGGAGTTGTTGTAGCTGTTGGTGCTGGTGCCTTTGGAGTTGTTGTAGCTGTTGGTGCTGGTGCCGGTGGTGCTGTAGCTGTAGCTGACGTAGCGTTGGGGACCGTTACTGGCTCTTTTGCTTCCTTTGCTTCCATCTCTCTCTCTCTCTCCCGTTCCCTTTCCTTCAATTCACGAGCCTTGAGCTTTTCAGGCCGGCCGTCTTTGGCAATGAATAAACGGATCTCAAACAAATGAGGTCCCAACGACACACTGGCGTCACAGAGCTTCACCATCACGTCTCTTGCACTCACCTCGTAGCCAAGCACCGGCTGACGGTCGCCCAAATGTTCTTCTTTGTTGGATTTGGGTAATGGTTTGTTGAGCTCAGCGAGCTTTTTGGCGTACGAACTCTGTTTGACCCAGTACAACTCGTACATCGGACACACGTACATGTAATTGGACCGTGACTTCATCAACGAACGGTACAAAACACCCGTGTCTTTGACCGTGAGTGGTGCTTTCAAAACATCTTCATAATGCCCGTTCGGAGGCTCGTTGAACGAAACCGGAAGACCCGTCAAAATATCAAACGGACGCACAATCCGCAGCGCAAGCCGTTCCTGTTCCTTCTCGATCTCCTCTCGCTTCGCAGACGTGATTCTTCGCCTAATACGCGGGGGCATCTTTGTTAGTTGGTGATGTTTAATTTATTGATGGTCTTTTTTTTTCAGTGCGCCTACATATTTAAACTAACTTCAAGCGTCTCCAAGCCCTGGCTAAAGAGTTTGATCATGCTGTCCAATTCCGTGACGAGTTTCTGTTTCGGCGTCGAGTCCATGAAAAACTCGCCGTTGATCGCAGGAATCGTGGGGAATTTCGTCACTCCTCGCCCAACCACGCTCGGGTCCTTCATGTTAACGGGCGTACCGCTCACCAGGCCGCTGGAAACACTCGTTTTCTTCGTCCGTTGGTGTGCCATCAGCGTCAGCACCAGCTCCGAACGTTCACGGACCACGGGTTCTTCAGCCTCGCCATCAACCACAAACGTCGGTGGCTCTTTTTCAGTTACGGGAGTCATCGTCAACGGCTGGTTTACAAGCTGCGCAGGATTGATCCCAAACTGGTTCACGTTCTCGTTATCAGGATGTGCATAGTTCTCGTTCGTGAG
This sequence comes from Teunomyces aglyptinius, assembly GCA_030581575.1. NCBI lineage: Eukaryota > Fungi > Ascomycota > Pichiomycetes > Serinales > Debaryomycetaceae > Teunomyces > Teunomyces aglyptinius. The sequence goes on from JAKTTR010000014.1 coordinate 206,817, forward strand.
CGCAGCAAGACTCAGAACCGCGTTCGATGGCGTGGGCATCTGGATATGGAACCCCGGACGTGCTCGCCCAACTCTTCCACTAGAAACTGCGGGTGCCGGTGCAGACGAAGATACTGACGTGCTGGATGATGATGACGAGGCAGCATTGCTTGTGGTGGCAGCCGTGGATGTGTTGCTGCCGTTGTCGGCCTTGAAGTTGATGGGCTGCAACAACGGATTGTTGTTTGAATGCAACGCCTTCATCGACTTCGACGGCGACCCTTTCGACGAAGACGTCACCATCAGCGACGATCCTGGCGGTTTCGGCAGCGGCGTCTTCATCGAACCAACAGTGTTGGTGTATGGCGGTGTATGTGGTGTCGGTTTGGATTGCTGTGGAAGGCTGGTGGTGCTGGCGTTGGGATTGGATATCGTCTTCTTGCGTGTACGCGTGTTTGTGGGGGGAGCCAAGCTCTTTTGCGGGGTGTTGAACCGCAGCTCTAAACTGCCAGAAGCTGACTGTGACTGGTACAACATCGGGGGTTTGTTAAGGACAGGCGCCGTGGTGTTTGCCGTATTGTAGCTGCCGAGGTTATCCATATCGGGGATCTCAATGGTGGGCGACTCCATGCGGTCATTAAACGATGTCAGCGGAATCTGGAACGTTCCGTACGTCGATGGAAGCGGGTTCTGTTCCGGGGACGTTTCGTTTTCTTCAAACAACATCTGCAACGACTTGGGGATCTCTTTGTTGGACGACTTGGATGTGTTGTGGATCGTCGACAATGCATTCCCATTGACATTGATCGTGCTGTTGCTTGCCTGCAAGGTTGGTAGCGTCTGGTACGTGTCTTGGGTTACATCTTCATCCTGGTAACTCTCGTCCACCCGCTCGATATCGATCTCGTTTTCCACAATGTATTCTCTGCTGCTCAACGAGTCAAAATCCCACTTGACTTGGATCTGTTTCGATTCCTGCTCGCCGCCAATGTTAGCTGAAGTCTCGTTTCCTTTGGCATTGTTGTCATTCTTGACAATGTTATCTTCGAGGTTCATAAACACCGAATCACGCGAGGCGTGGCGGTCTCGCCACAACAAGTATCGCGACACGATTTCCTTGAGAATGACACGCTGGTGGTTCTTGTAAAACTTGACAAACTTACACTTCAACAAGTCGTCAGCCGAGAGCCGTTCTTCGGGGTTTTCGTCGAGACACAATGCAATACACTCCTTGAGTCCGGCAGAGTACTCTCTGCCCTCCAACCGTGGCGGAGTCAGCTTCGAGATGAGTTGCATCGCCCACATGGCATCTTTGTCGCAGTACGGAGGGTTGCCCGTGGCAATCTCGTACATGGTGATACCCAAGGACCAGATATCGGCCTTGCTGTTGTAAACATCGCCTTCACGGATGACTTCCGGTGCCATCCAGTACGGTGTGCCTGCCATTGTAGTTCTTTTGACGGAGTTGGACGAGATCTTGGCGGCCACGCCGAAATCACAGAGCTGGACGTTGCCTTCTTTGGTGACAAGGACGTTGGCGGCCTTGATATCCCGGTGGATGACGCCTAGTTTGTGGACCGCGCACAAAGCAACGAGCAACTCACGAAGGATCACACCGATGTAGCGTTCTTCAAAAACGCCTGGTTTCAACAAGGTACGGAGCGAGCCTCCGGAACAGTAGTCCATGATGATCCACAACTTTGTATCGTTAAGAAACGAGCCGTAGTAGTGGGTGACGTTCGGGACGTTCTTGAGCTCGGTAAGGAACTGGATTTCTTGCTGGACATCAAGCACCTCGTCTTCCTCTGTGTCTAGATTTAGGACCTTGATGGCCACCACCTGTTTTGTTTGTTTGTTGTAGCCCTTGTAGACGACGCCAAACTTTCCGCGGCCAACAATCTCCGTTCGTTTGTATACGTTGAACGACATCTATCGGGCAAATAACTTGACTTGGGTCTTAAAGGCATACGGATCACGTATCACCGTAATAAAAAAATACAACAAGGATTCGTGGAGCGGGCTCGGGTTTATCAATTGACGCAGCAGACTTTTCAGAAATTCTGCGTATATATGCAGGTGTCGCCGTCAGGGTCAAGTGTTTCTGTGTGTGCTTGTAATGCTGGATGTTTGTGTGTGTTTGTTTGTGTGTTTGATGTTTGTGTGTTTGTGGTTGTGTTTGTGGTTGTGATTGTGGTTGTGATTTTTTCTGCTTGTCGTTTCTTATTGGAGAATTGTTCATGGTTTGGAGGAGACGAGTCGCAGGACGGAAACTTTCCCGATTAGGCCCCGCATTAAAGCTTACTTTAAATCCTTCAAGTTTTCAATCAAGCTATCGATTTCTGGGAACTCGTTTTTGAAGAGAGCCGATTTCTCGGTGACCAGCTTCGTGGTGGTATGTGATGGATTTGCAACCGTTGATTCGTCAATCAAGTAAAACATCAAGAACTCGATGATCTTAAAGTTAAGTGTCTGTTGATCCAACACCTTGCCGTCGGACGGAGGCATGTCGAACGAGACCAAGTTGAATTTGCGCATAAGAATCGAACAGCCACCACAATCTTCAAACACACGAAAGTTACGCAAGTCTCGCAACAAGATATGGATCAACGTCGAGATGAACGCTATACATACACGGATATGTTCGGGCTCGTGGGTCTGGGCACGGTCCAAGTGCTGGAGAATAAGACGCATATTGGCACTGCGATTGAAGAGACGACGCGACGGCGCGTGGACAAGCAATAAACCCTGCAACAAGCGGTTACATGTCACGGTGGTGCTGCTGTCGTCTTCATGATGCTTGTAGTAGTTGACCAAGTGGGTGGCGATGTTATACTGGAAGTTATCCTGGAGCTCGATAAAGGTGCTTAATGGTGGAGACGCTGCAGTGGTGCCGTTGTTCTTGCGCCACGCGCTAATCTGCGGCAAGAGCTGCGAAAACAAGCGATCTAATTGGTCGATTCCCTGTCTCACATCCCCAATCTCCTCCGAATCCAACCGATCTAGAATGTCACTAATGTTGGCTTCCATTCCGGCGACCAAATTGTTCATGGTGTGACTGTTTATATTTTCAAAAAGACACGACCAAGGCTGATTTTAAAAAAAAAAAAAAAAGATCCATTTATACTCATCATCACCACCACCATGCCACCTTCGCCCGGCGTTTCCTCCATCGTGCTTGGCTGCTCGGTGGCTGTTTTTTCGTCTGCTATCCAGTCGCTAGGCATCACGCTCCAACGAAAATCGCATCTCTTGTCCAACCAGAACCAACCACATTTCCATCCACGCACGTCTCTCCAGCGACAGAAACGTAACATGTGGTTGTTTGGCTTCATGCTCTTTATCATCTCCAATATCCTTGGATCCCTTATCCAGATCACCACACTTCCACTTATCATCTTGTCGCCACTCCAGAGCATCGGCCTCATCTTCAACTCCATCACCAGTTGCTTGCTCCTACCAGGAGAACGCTTTACCCGCAAAATTGCCATAGGAACTATAGTCATCGCCATCGGTGCTTTTATCATTGCATTCAACGGAAACGTCCCTGAACCTCCGCTCCCGGTACCTCCGCCAACCATCGACGAACGTTTTGCTGATATTCTCCACAAACTCCGGGCTCCATGGTTCATCACCTGGTTTGTGGCTACTTTTGTTGCCAGTGGCTCCCTCCTACTCGTCAATATCTGCATTAACAACAAGTCCCCAAAACGCCAGTTCATTAAAGGAATCAATTACGGTATCATCAGTGGGACTTTGACGGCACACACGTTTCTCTTTGCCAAATCTATCATCGATGTGGTGGTGGAGAATATCTTTGACAACAGTCGTTTGCTTCCCCTAAGCAACTTTACACCCTACTTTTTGTTACTTGTGATGTTGTCCATCATTGGCTTACAGTTGACGGCATTCAATCTTGGACTCAAGCTGATCTCCACATCGATCTTGTATCCGCTCAGTTTCCTCATTTACAACATGATCAACTTGTTCAACGAATTGATCTTTAACTCGTTGCTCTCGAGCCACCGCTTGTCGTATGTACAGCTCGATTGGATTGTCCTTGGTCTTTTTGGCGTTTTTGTGGGCGTCGTGGTGATCAGTTGGGACAGCGCATTCCACGATGAACACGAAGAATTGGGAGGTATCGACGAAACTTCATTGATGATTCCCAAAACACGGTCGAGTTACGGCACAATGTGTTCCCGCGAAGGCTCCGGTAGTTTGGGAACGAGTCTGGCTACTCTCCGGTCAGAAACACGAGTCATGTCTTACGAACAAAATCAATTACTACAACTGTTGGATATATAATTCAGGGTCTATGCCAAACAGGGATCGACATGGCAGGAAGCCGAATATATGAGTTTTCACGGGAGGAAACACCCGAAAACGAGTTGTACCATCCACAGACCGAGCTGACAATCACAAGGATACCCCCAGCTCTGGTAGCACCGTAATTCCCCGTGAAGTTAGCCACGGCCAACACAATGAATCCAAGCATCAAGAAAAAGAAAAGCCCGCAGAAAGTCACGGTGGATTTGAAAGTACACAACACAAGCATGAAGGTAAAGATAGCCCAGCCAATTAAGTACAAGCCAATTGCGTTATTGAGCTGGCCTGGCGCATTGGCATATGCCTTTTCGATGCCAAAAGCAGGAACATAAATGGCTCCGAAACTGAGCCAGAACGGACCGTAGCTGGCAAACACCGTGCCTGCAAACGTGTTGCCCTTTGCAAGCTCCCATAAACCCACAAGCAACTGGATGGCGCCACCGTGGAAGATAGAAAGGCCCACCACGACGTTGGGGATCTTGATGCCCTTGGCACCGGCAAAAAAGAGTCCAAGAACCAACGTGCACAACGAGTACAGGTACAAGCCAAGCGCCGCTGCGTTGGCGAACTCGTTTGTGGGATACGGGGCCATTCCTGGGTTCAAGGTGCCGCCAAACGCCTGCATCAACTCGTGACGGTAGTACTTGGTGCGATTTATGATGATAATTTCGTCGTGGTCACCAGCATACTCAAGATGAGTGACTTGGTGTTTTTCCTCATGGGATGCGATGTCTTTGACTTCGTCGGCACTGGTAGTCGACGACATGTTGGCACTTTAAACATACCGCTAGACACTTTTATATATATATAAATAAACTGACGACTACAAACTGTTTCTTAATGCCGGTTTTCCAAGGAAGTAACTAGCGTGAGATCGTATTTCGGGAGGGGTTGCATTTCTTGGACATGATGTGACAGTTTTTGTCAAGAACAACTCCATTCGTGCGGACCCTAACTCCGAGCAAGAAAAGGGTTTCCCCATCTACAGTAAACTCCGAGTATAAACACTGACCCAAATTCGGGTTTTGAGTATGGGAATCCCCACCCTGTAACCACACACTTACTGGTGTTGGTGCTACTGGGTACTGATTCTTCGAACCTGGTCCAAAATCAGACCATTGTTTCTCCTTTTCGTGCAACCTCGTTTTTTTTTCATTATAAAAAAAAAGGTAACAAGTGTCATTTTCAGGCTAAAACTTTGTATTTCTCATCATCTGTTCCTGGTACTCCAAAAATGCCTTTCTATTGTTGAAATTTCCACCATAAAACGTAATGGTTTTTCGATTTTATCACGTGCACGCATCATCTTAAATTTTTCATGATTTCTTATCACCCTTTCCATGTCTGTACGATCTCTGCCTCCAGCCCCCAATTTCAAGAACCCGACGATTACCGCATATAAGTCCTCAGAGGATCTCTGTATTCTCAAGGACTGGTTCTACAATTTTGGGAATGGACCGAAAGATATGCGACGGCGAGCGGTGCAGCGAGTCAAGGCATTGACATCACGCGGAAGACTTCCCCATGGCGTGGAAGCCACGGCGTTTCTTACTTCTGTCCATCTAGACGATATCAATGGCTCTGTGGATACGAATTTATTGCAATTGTCGTACTCGTTGGCCGTAATCCGCTTTGTCAATGGACTCTTGGATCCGTACCAGCAAGCCACACATGCCATTCCTCTCTCACACCTCGCAAAGACATTGAATTTGCCCAGTTTCTTTGTCGAGCTTAGACACATGGGAACACATGAAGCCATGCCCAGCTTGGGGATACTAAGAATAGCGTGTCACCGTGCCCTCAATTGGCTCTTTGATCACTACTGGAGCACTGTTCTGGAAGAAAATGAACAAGAACAACAAGAAGCAACGAACGAACCATCAGACAACGAGGTTGAACTCGATTTTCATCCAGATGCTAACGCTGCCATAGTGGCTGAAATCAAGTACCGCTTGGCATCGACACAGCTCGCCAGTCTCCTCAAATCATACAAGAAAGTCCGTAAGGCCACGATGGATATTGTTTTTAGCAGGGAAGATAAGTCCAATGAAGCTATAAAGTACTGGAAAACCGTCAATGGCCTTGTGAAAGTGGGTGAAATGAAGAATTGTGTCAAGATAGATGACAATACAACATGGGACGGTGGTGACTTGCTTGCTCGGGTCTTGATCTTTAACAATTTCCTTATCTACAACCACGATAAACTTGAAAACAAGCAGAAATTCAACCCGTTGCTACTTAAGTTGTACAAACCACTATTGGATACGTTGGGAACGGATTTCAAACGGTGTCTTCTTGATTTAATTATTGACGAGATCCAGCAGTTTCAGTCCGAATCTGACTCTACACTGCGGCTTGCCCAATATATCAGAGACGAACTTTATTTCAAGGTGGTGCATCCGTTTGAGGTCGTACAATTGATGGAATGGCTCAATTATCTTGTGCAAGATACTGCTGATTCTGAGTCGATTCAGTCGATATCTCTGCGATTACAAGCGTTATTTAACACCAACTCTACACATAACGGCGATGCATTTAAGCAATTGGCCGTAACTTTGAAAAACAAGTGCCTGGACCTTAGTGAAGAGTGCCAGAAGGAAGCTGCTGCGTTTTCGCAGCTAGTGACATCAGTAGTCGAATTAAAAAAGTTTGTGGCGCCGCCGTCGCTTGAAGAATTGCTTGGAAAAAAACGTCCACATCCAGAAGAACACACTGCTACTCTCAAGCACAGAAAACCCACGGATTCGGAATTTTTCTTTGATCGACATGACGATTGGACTCCGAAACCATTTGGCTATCTCTAGTGCTTGTGTACAGGAGATATAGATAAATAGAATGACACAAAACCCCAAAGAGGAAGGGGTCCTCCGTTTTTGTATATCCACAAAAAACTGTGTGATCATATAAAGCATCAAGCAAAGTAGGGGACAACAGAATATAAGGAGAGAGCTGCACTGGTAAACCATCGTCCATCCACTGGTTTATAACAAAAGGAACTAGAAAAGAATTCACTAATTGATTGATTTCTTTTCTCCAGCATATTCATCATCATGTCCCAATGGATACCCCAGAATATCCAGAAACGACTCCTACTATATGTTCTCCAGCAATTGAGTTTGTTCTCTGAGTTGGACATGCCCAATCTTGAAGAGGTATCGTTCAACAACATTGTTCTTCGAAATATCGCCATCGATCCAGAAAAGGTTGGACACTTGCCTGGTTTCTATCTCCGGGGCGGACAAGTGGGTGTCTTGGAACTCAAGACGACTTCTGGTGGCTTGATTGCAGGCGGAGGGATCAATATAGAAGCAGAGAACGTCCGTGTGAGTATTGGTGCTGATGCAGACTTAGATACGCCGAATGACCAGAGCAGCAGTGTTCAGTTCCTGTTGGCACAAAGCACTGCCGATTTGGCTCATACGATCATGGAAGATGCTGTAGATGACGACACAGACGAAGACGATACAACCATGATGGGACATACGCGATCCCGTTCATCTTCAGCTACCAGTACACTCAAATCCAAACCACCTTCGACCGTTGGGGGAGTAATACAACGTGCGGTCGAGATGGCATTGGCAAGAATCCAAATAAAAATTACCAATCTTGCCGTAATTTACAGCTCCAGTTCCCTTTCTTTGCTGTTTGAAATCGATGAAGCTACAATCACCACAATCAATGGCAGAAGATCCATCAAGCTCACCGGGGTCCGTGTGTGCACAATATACCCTGAACTCAATCCTGGATTACGCGAAGAAACCAGCCAGGAATGCCAAGATTCAGACTCAGATGCCGATAGCAGTAACGAATATGGAGACGAGTCTCTTATGGATAGTATGCTATTCACCCACGAAGAAGCTAACTCGATATACATGAGTGCCACCTCCCAATCATTTCAAAAGGATCTGGCAGACAAAGAGATTTCCTTACAAACAGAAGCTCCACCTGTGCTTTGCCATATAGACCATATCAACATTGATTTTGACGGGTTAAGCAATATATCAAACTTAAAATTGGATATTGGCGATATCAAAATTGCATCGGTGCCATTGGTACCATCGATCATATTAGTATTGAATGAGATCAATCGAATTACCAAAGTCAAGAATGCCAAAAGGCGAAAGGAAGCTTATTTTGTCAATAAAAACTTTCCTCAATACGCAAATGACGATGAAATCAATAGTAGTGAGGGCGAAGACGAAGCTGATGAGAACGAAAAAGACACCAAGAACTTCTTTAGGAAAGTTCACATTAATAATATCATTATCAATCTATCTTCGGCTTTGCTTGCTGATGGAAGCTTTACTTGCAAGGACGACATGACTGAGATTGTATTTGCCAACTTGAATATCAAGCACAAAAGTGAAATCTTGGTTTATGGAGGCGTTGAATCTGTTTCTATAAGCAGAAGAGTCGGTGGAGATGCGTCAACCATTTTTAGTTTTGAAGGTCTCTATCAAAACACAAATTTCAACGAGCTGGAGAGAAGTATCAATTCTCCAGCTCCTCTGTCGTCTCAAATCTCTTCCAAAAAGGCAGACATAAGGTTTGAATTCTTTAAGAATATCGAACAGTCCATTTCTGAAATCACTATTTTACTTTCAAAGCCGGCAAATTTGACATTGGATCTACAATCAAGTTTAATTCTCGGTAATTTTATCTCGTCAATTGACACGATCCGCAAAGAACTTCTGTTGCTCAAACCGAGTTGGGAATCCATTGCCGTTCGACCAGCTGAAGATATAAAGGACTCCGACATTCAGATCATCTTTCAATCCGCTCCAATCAAAATTGACTTCAATTTTGCGCCCAAAACTAAGATCCAAGCAATTATCTTTCCGATTTCTTTTAATTTAGTGGATGGACAACTCAAACTTTCAAAGATCCTCGTTAATTCTGTCAGCGGAAACCAAATTTCAGAAATAGTTCAGATAGATGATTTGAATTTATCCACTAAATCACTGGAGTTCAAGGCATTTGTTCAGAGAACATCGGTTTCAAACAGAAATAATAGTCCAATTCCTAGAGAATCTCATTATTTATCAACCATTTCATTTTCAATTGCTAATATAGCGATCAAAGTTCCCTTGGATGACTTGTTGGTTAAATCAAAGGATATCGTTTTGTTTTTTGAGCTTTTCCAACAATCATTTAATAAGCAGATCAACTCTTTTCAAGCATCATATAAGGACTCCAGTGAAAAACGAAAGAATTTGGTTACATTTCAAGCAAGCAAGAGAAAATTTGGAGCAGGTTTCAACGGAACTATCAGTCCTACAAATTTCATACAGAAGCGAACCAATATTGCTCTGTTCAAACTACATATTCGGGAAATTAAATTCACTGTTACAGAAATTACACCAACTTTTGGAGATTTAAGTCTCACTTTGAGTGAAATTCTTCTTTACCAATTAAACAATGAACTACAGGGAACGGTTATGGAAATATCTGTTGATAGACATGTCGGTCAGATGGAATCTGAGAAGTTTATTTGTGAATTCCGTCAAAATTCAAGAAAGATAACAACCCCGATTGTTGTCGTCTCTTACAAAGCATATGACAAAGTGAGCAGCATTGAGGTTACATTGTACAATATATTGTTGGAATATCATACTCATTGGTTGAATTTGCTAGACAGAGAGACAGAGAAGGGAAATTATGGAACAAATAAGTTGTCAAGGGGAGCACAAGAATCCAAACCACCCACACTGCAGAAACGACTTGACATTAGATTTTCCTTACAAGACTGTGTCATTGGACTAAATCCAGGAAGATTGAAATGTAAAAGTTTCTTTGTCATCGAAACTGGTCTGTCTGATATTACTCTTGGAGTAAATCAATTCTATGTCAAGTCATCTTTGAGAAACATTGCCATTCTTTTGATTGATGATATTTCAAATATTAGTGAAGAACAAGAAGTGAAGCCTGAGTACAATTCTAAATTGAAGGGGCCCTCTTATGTATCCCCCTTAACTTATTATTTATCCAAAGGATTTATTACAGTTGGTAATCTTAACAATACTCATGTTGGAATAACATTCAATACTCACATTGAAAATACAATTAAAAGAAATGAGCAGTTAAACATTTATGATAACTTGTCACTTATTGACATTAAGATCAATGCGGATACATTGGAGCTTGATCTATGTTCAGATTCTACCTACACCTTACTACAGTTAATCAACGATCTCAAGTTACCATTGGACTTCACGGATAATGATAGAATGAAAGTAACTGTGGGTCATGATATCAATCTCATGGATGATATTGAAGAATTTCATTTCAATTCCAACAATGGGTTGGAAACTCCTGAAAAAGATGAATTCGATATTGTGGATAATTATTCTTCTGAGTCAAAGTTAGTACTGATAGTTGAGAGGCTAAGTATATCTGAACTGACAGAAAAAGATGCCAATTCTTCATTTTCGTTTAAGGAAGATCATTTTGCACGCGTAGGTGGTGAAGGTGTACAAATAAAGGTGGATCCAATCTCACTAAATATCAATGTTTCCAATACTACCGTGTTATTATACGATGGTTACGACTGGAAGGAAACACGAAAAGCAATCAAGGGAGCTTTTAAAAGAGTCGAATCTTTGGCAAAGACACAGACAGAAGGAGATCATAAACTGAAATCAAAGAAAGAGAAAGGAATTCAGTTTCAGGAGGATTTTGAATCCGTTGAAGTAGATAGGAATGATCGGATTATTAGCGATAATAGCGAGTCTGATCACGAGTATGAAGAGTCAGTTATCGAAGAAACATTATTTCAGTCTGTGCATGTTGCAATACCAAAAGGACAGGATCCTGCAAAACTTGTTGATTCAATAAATAACAACGTTCAGAGTAACAAGGATGATAATAAGCCACAAGTTAACTTGGAACTTGGCAAAAACTATAAGAATTTGAAACTAAGGAGGTCTAATGTTCATAAGGTGTTGGTTGAAGTTAAAAGTATAGAAGTTAACGTGACGATATTCTCAACCAGAGATCCACGCAAAGATGATACTGATTCAAACATGAAGCACGAGGTATTGAATTCCGTGGAGTTGCGAATTGATACATTTACGATTTATGATAATGTTCCCACATCAACATGGAACAAGTTTTTGACATATATGAATGCTTTGGGGGAAAGAGAAATAGGAACCAGTATGTTGAATTTATCAATCTTAAACGTGAGACCCGCTCCGGGATTGGTAGTTGGTGAAGCCATTGTGAAAATATCTATGTTACCAATACGGTTGCATGTTGACCAAGATACTAGTGAATTTCTTGCTAGATTTCTTGGGTTCAAGGATTCTCGTTTTGATTTGCCTCCTGATGAAGTATTGTATATGCAAAAAGTGGAGATTAATCCGTTGAAATTGAAATTGGATTATAAACCCAAAAAAGTTAATTACCTGGGACTTCGGTCGGGGAATTCTGTTGAGTTTATCAACTTTTTCATTTTGGATGGGTCTGATATTGAGCTTGAAAAGGTTAAGCTTTATGGAATCATGGGATTTCCAAGATTGGGGGTTGCCTTAAAAGATGCATGGGCTCCAGGTATCCAGCGTACTCAGTTGGCTGGGATTTTGGCTGGACTTCTGCCGATAAGATCCATTGTGAATATTGGTGGAGGATTGAAAGATTTGGTTGTAATCCCAATTCAAGAATATAAACGAGATGGTCGAATATTGAGAAGTTTACAAAAGGGTAGCAGCTCATTTGTCAAAACAACTGGTTATGAAATATTGAATCTTGGAGTCAAGTTGGCCAGTGGGACCCAAGTATTACTTGAACAAGGAGAGGAACTTTTTGGAGGCGAGGGGTCTAGTGTTAGACTAGGTAAAAAGACCAACAAGAACGAAGAACGTCAAGAGAAACAGGCTCTGGTAGCTGAAAATCAAAACAAGTTGATGGCATCCTCACAGTTGTTGAATCGGAGTGTGAAGTTTGATAGAAACCAATACGGTGGTTGCAAGCAATATTTGTATGCTGATTTGGTTGATGAAGAAGAGGAAACAGGCGTTGATAGCGAATTGTTGCACAAGTCACTCTTTTTATTGGAAGCCTCTCAACTCAAGGGATATGATTATGATGATGACGATGATGAGTTGAGTGAAGAGGAAAAGATTACAAGCTTATACTCAAATCAGCCTGAAACATTCCAGGATGGGTTAAAGCTCGCATATAAGTCATTTGGCAGAAATTATGAGGCTACGTTAAAGGTTTTGAATGATTTACGTAACGAATTGAACGAATCGGAGAATTTCCAAGACTCGTTGAAGTCGGTGCTTCGGTCTTCGCCAATTGTGTTGATACGGCCGATTATTGGGACGACGGAAGCGTTGTCCAAGGCATTGATGGGTATTTCTAATGAAATAGACTCGAAACATATGGTAGAGTCTAGAGATAAGTATAGGTATGAGGATGATAGGTAAGAAATAGAAGCCGAACATGGTTTTAGACCAAATAGAAGCATCGTCTTCGGTAGTAATAGAAAAAAATGTGGGGTAGACGCTTTCTGATGTCCGGATAGCACAGAGCGTCAGGTCTTCCGCAGGTTCGAAAGGCAAAAAAATATGCCTGACACTTGTTTGATTTATGAGGGGGCCAAGAGAAAAAAACCCTTCTTAGGCTGAAGATAGGGTGCAATAACCATAACCGGAAAAACTTAACCTTGGCGTAGATATAAGCTTTGGCATGGACTTGATATGTGGCAGACCAATGAGAGATAAGAGGTATCATAAAGGTAAAAGAGTAAGATAAGAAGCGAGCTATTATTACTAGAAGCAAAATTGAAAAAAAAGTTTGCAATGTTCTCATATAGCCGTATGCGTCTCACCACCAGAAGAAAAGTTTTCTACTTGAGATGCAAGTCAAGCATTTTTTTTTCTTTTCAGACACAAAATTTGTGCTAATCATTGACTTATTTTTTACCGAATGCCTTGCAAAAGAATTGGGAGACTTCAGATGGCCGCGAAACTAAAATCAAAAAAAGAAATGAATGTTGTGGAGATTAACTTTAAAGTAAAGATGGAAACAATCTTTTTTGTTAGGTGGTTGTTTCCGTATGTGTAACTTTTGTACATGGCCGATTCTTCTCAATGAGAAAACCTCTATGTCAACGCTAGCTCTTCCATGCTTGACACCGAGGAGAATCTAATGCCGCTCGAAATAATACCGCGAAAAAAAAAAAAGTATTCCTTTATGCGTAAAAAATTATATCTTTGTGTAATGTCCGCTGTTTCTTGCACTCATCTCATGTTGCATGGTATAAAACCAGTTAGAAGGACGTTTTCCCGCAAAGCTTTTGAACCTCCATTACCTATCACCTACTAATAGACGCATGTCCTATTACTTGTTAACGCATAGTTACAAATCTTACCTTCAATCTGTCCACTAGCATACAGCCTTCTTTTTTTTGTTGCAATACTAGTACATTTTTTTTAAAGAAGCTTTAATGTCTGCTCCAGTAGAGAAATCCGGAAAGCAAGAGATCCTGGACTATGTTCCTGATCAAGATACTTCTTCGCTTCATTCCCAAGAAAAGGAATTGACGCTTGAAAAAGCGATGGCTGCCGATGAAAACGAGGTCGAAAACAATATCTCTGACGATGCTGCTTCCACTTCAACACTCACCATTGTTCAACGTATCAAGGTGAGATTTCCATGGTGGAAACTTGCCGTTTGTATCTTTTTGGGATGCTTTTTTACGTCATGGTGGCTCTCCATCATTATTCAAGACAAACAACGTCACAAGTGGTTGATTCCTACCATTTTCTGGATGATGGTGATGGTTAGATTGATCACCTGGTACACGAGAATCTTGCCTTTCCTTTTCCGTTATGTTCAGCTTGTTTGGAACTATACCGTGAATATTATCTACACCAAGCTCTTTCCTCAAAGATACCAACGTCTTCTTGCCGGAGCCACGATTGTTGTGGCCGTTTTCTTGGTGGGAACGTTTGTTACGGAAGAAACCGAGTATTCCAAACGTGCTGATCGTGCTGTGTCGTTTTTTGGCGTCGTGGTGGCCATCTTTGGTCTCTGGCTCACGTCTAAAAACAGAAGAAAGATTCAGTGGAATACGGTGATTGGTGGAATGCTCATGCAATTTATTGTTGCTCTCTTTGTCTTGAGAACCAAGGCTGGGTTCGATATCTTTAACTTTATCTCGACCTTGGCCAGAGAATTGTTGGGCTTTGCCAAAGACGGGGTGGCATTCTTGACCAACACAGAAGTGGCCAACTATGGGATGTTCTTCTTTACCGTGTTGCCTGCAGTGGCTTTCTTTGTGGCCTTTGTTCATATCTGGTACTACTTTGGTGTGATTCAGTGGGCAATCGGCAAGTTTGCGTACTTCTTCTTCTGGTCGCTCCGGGTTTCTGGTGCTGAGTCCGTCACCGCTGCCGCTTCGCCCTTTATTGGTATTGGTGAGTCTGCCATCTTGGTCAAGGACTTGATGCCGTTCTTGACCAAGGCCGAGTTGCACCAGGTCATGTGTTCGGGGTTCTCGACCATTTCCGGTGCCGTGTTGGTGGGATATATTGGTTTGGGGCTCAATCCCCAGGCGTTGGTGTCGTCGTGTGTGATGTCGATCCCAGCATCGCTTGCGGTGTCGAAGTTGAGATACCCTGAAACGGAAAAGCCTGTTTCTTACGGGAGGGTCGAGATGCCTACCCACATGGAAGACGAAAAGGATCGTCCCCAGAACGTATTACAGGCATTCTCCCAAGGTGCAACGTTGGGGGTCAGAATTGCGGGAACCATGTTGGCCCAATGTATGTGTATCATTGGGCTTGTTGCATTGTGTAACGGGATCTTGACGTGGTTTGGAAACTTCTGGAACATTGACCACTTGACGTTGGAAAAGATGTTGTCGTACATCATCTATCCCATCACGTTCTTGTTGGGATGTCCTCGGGACGAGATCTTCCATATTTCCCAGTTGATTTCCACCAAGTTTATCCAGAACGAATATGTTGCCTACACCATTTTGATCCACCAGGCTCCTTACAACGAGATGTCGAAAAGAGGAACGTTGATTGCCACGTACGCCTTGTGTGGGTTCTCCAACTTGGGGTCCATGGGGATCACGTTGGGTGTCCTTAATACTTTGACCAACAACTCGCGGGCCAAAGACATTGCGTCCACCATCATCAGTGCCTTGATTTCCGGTGGCATTGCTACGTTGTTGTCCGCATGTATGGCTGGAATGGTCATCAAGGACTTGAACATGTTCAACATTTAGATGTATATATATATATAAATATGAAATAATTTTTTTGATGCGAGATGAGCTCCATGATTAATCTTCCAGTAATCAATCTCCAACACGATCCCGAAGTGCTCGTGTTCGACACCGCCGATATCCAGCGCCTCCGTAACGACCATGGTATTTTGGGTGTGTTGATCGGGACGCTAGCGCAGTATCCACAGCAAAACTTCTTTCTTTCGGTGCCCCTCAAGCTTCTGGTGTGGGAAGTGATGTGGCTCATCGATACACAGGCAGCGCAGCTTGTGGATTACGTGGCGTACCGCACGGAATTGATGGTATACGAAGATAACCACGTTCAGCTGGAAAAGGCTTCGACGAGCTTCATTGTCACCCACAACACCACGACAAGAAACGACACCGCCATCGCAGCTAAACATCTCATCTCCATCGACACATACATTGCCTACTATCTCACGAATCTACAAATAACTCGGCCGCAGTTCGACTCGTACTACCACAACTTCAAGTACCTCAAGAGCTTGGGCTACTATATCAGTCCGGGCCTCAAGTTTGGCGGCGACTTGGTGCTCTATCCCGGTGATCCGCTCAAGTTCCATGCCCATTCCATCGTCAAGTTCAAGTTTGTGGAAGTGAACGAGCTCTTGGTTGGTGGACGTTTGGCCACGAGCGTCAAAAAGAACTTGGTGCTTCTTGACAAGAAACAGGCGTTTTCCGTCCAATGGGCCGGGTTTGGATAAACCTCTGTGCCAAGTTCGTAAACTTAACTGGAGAAGTTTCAGAATCTGTTTCTGCTGCTGCTAATGCTGCTGTTATTAATGCTGATCCTTCTGCTTCTGCTTGTGCTGCTGCTGCTGCTGCTGCTGTCTCAAATGGCACATTGCTATGTTCATCACTTAGAATCGTACCGTTCTCGGACCGCACCTTTCTGTACTCATGAACCTCAGCACCGTCTCTAACAGGGTTCCTGTACTTCGTTTCAAGCGCACCTGTCCCATGGTTTCCTTCGTTGGCGATGTAGAAGCGTGATGTTCCGTTCTGGGCATTGCCAGTATCCTTCACAAGCTTGTTGTTGACGTGTTCTCGGGTATGCTTGTCGTGTACAACAAAAACATCAATCACCGTCGATGTTCCGTCGTCTTCTTGGTGTAACTTCAACACAAGTGGATATGTCTGGGAATGGTTGGTTCCGTAGACAACGTGATCTTCTTGTGCAATAACAAACGCATGGTGTACATCACTCGAATATACAAGACTCTGCTTCGTTCCGGAATCCGTGTAGCTCTGTACACTGCTCACTTTGGACAGCGTATACGTCCCTAGTGTCGCCTCAACGACCCTGCCGTCGTCCAACGTTACCACAACATCTCCTTCCACCTGTGCACCGAATTTTGCGTCGATAATCTGAGTGATTCTGGTTCCAAACGGAGGTCCCACCGCCACAACAGATCCGTCCAGCAGACCCGGACTGAAACGTGTAGTTCCCGAAGCATTAACCACTCTGGAATCTTCGTAGAAAGAAATATGCGCTGATGTGACCCAGTTAGATCCTGTTCCGGGCTGCTCCGTCTCAAACTCACTGAGTCCGTTGCTAACCTCGATCTCCAACACATGGTCAGAAGAGCCCCATAAAAGAGGCAAGATTCCACTGAGATCCAACTCAATTGAAGGCACATCGAACGCATCGGTAGCAACCACCGCCGACCACAAGGCTGGAGACAAGCCTCCAGTATAGATGACGGGTCTAGGGACTTGGGACGCTATTTTGTGACCATCCAAGTAGACATTGACGACCCTGATGGGTCCGTGGCCACCCACATCGTTGTTGAATCGCTTTTTGAACTGGTCAAGCACGTTCGTGTACCAGAACTCTTCGTCCGCGTTACCTGACGTGAATATCGAGAGACGAGCTCTGGTTGTATTCACAGGAAGAGGTGGTAATTTCGCTTTAAATGGTGAGCCTTCCAAGTACTGTAAGCGGGACTTGTTGGGGAGAAGCGGAAGGATTGAGCTGGCGCCTTTGCTGGTGGAAAACACTTGAAGCTCGTCTTCGAGTCCTGGTTCTGGTTGTGATTGAGTATCGTTGTAGTAGTGAGCAGTCAACGTTATATTAAACACACCATCAAGACGGCCAGAAACAAGATTGTCCAATTGAAACACCAACTCGTTTTGCCCAGCAAACAACAGCAGGTATTCTGAGACGTCCTTGGTGTACTGGGAAACCACAGGTCCTCCACCTGGCTCGATGGTAGATGTTCTCCATATTTGTACGTCATTGATGAACAAATGGGCCAAACGGTCGTATTGGATACCTGAGACGTCTGTTCTTAGCTCCAAGACGACTTTGTTGAAGTCTACTGGCGGTGGAGAAAGTGTGACTGAAGCAGGAACGTTCCATGAGTTACCAAACAAGTGGTTCAAGATGGGTTGGGAGTATACAGCCGGGCCGTAGTTTGGATCGGGAACAAATGGGTTTGAAACGGCAATGATTTCACGAGGCAAAGTAGAAGAAGCAAACAACACAAACGATGATTGGGCAGAACGACGGAACGTCAAGATAATAAGAATTGTTGCCAAAAGCGCATGGATAACCATCCGTGACCATTTCGAGTAACGTGGAGTATGTTTGGAGTCCCTGAAGTTCAATGGAGACGAAACGAAATCCTGATGTCGAACAGGCAGTTTGGAGGTGCCATACATGACCATGTTCCAGAAGGAACGTTCACGATGATTCATGATGATTAGAAAAAGAGGTATCAAGAAATGAGCACGATAAGAAGAATGTAAAAAAAGGGTGGAGAGAAGTAAAAAAAATTTTGTTAGTTAAGCGAAGCAGCCGATAAGATCTTTTCTGGCGGTGTGGTTCCAACGACAAAAAGCGCGGAGGGAACAATCGTTTTCTTCCAATCATTTTGTTTAGTTTTGATGAGCGAAGAGAAATCGGCCGTGTATTTCATGGTGGCAAAGATGGTCGAGGAGAAAATGCCTCCAGATATCGTTGCTACGCCCACATTCATTGCTTCGCTTGTTGAATTGGTGTATAACCAAATCGTTAACTTGGGTGAAGATTTGGAGTTGTTTGCCAAACACGCAGGCCGTACCACCGTGCGCCCCGACGACATTTACATGGTAACAAGAAAGAATGACATCTTGACCCAATGCTTGAAACAGATTGAAACGAAATTGGTTGCTTCGAGACTGGAAAATAAGGAAAATTCCTGATGCTCATCGCTCTCCTAGCCAGCATTATCCCTGACTCTCGTTCCTTGACCCTCGTCGTCGTCGCTGGAGTAATTACATTGCCCAAAACGGAAAAAATGTCAGAAAAAAATATATTAAAAAAAAAGTTCGCGTACGCGTTTCGTCTCAGACGTGTTCCATATATAATAAGTACTCTTTAGTTTTGCTTCTGATTCACTATCCAATGCTTACTCCCAGAAAAAGAATACGAGATATCTCCAACATCACACCCACCAAGCGCTCCAAGTCCTCATACAACGTGGAAGAGTCGCGGGACGGCGTACAAAAGTTGTTCTTCTCACCCCCTCCAACCCCATCCAAACCCAAAGAATGTCTGGTCTACTCGCGAGCCAAGCTGTTATTCCAGCGTGGCAGCTCCACCGTCCATCACACATCGCATTTGGTGAGTCGAGATTCTGAAGCTACGTTTCTCAACCACTTTTTTGTTTCAAATATCACCAACCATACTTCCGGCAGCTTGTACATCTCAGGACCGCCTGGAACAGGGAAGACCGAACAGATCAACGTCTCATTCAACTTCTTAAAAAACCAACACAAACGTGTCAAGTTTGTCAAGGTCAATTGCATGTCCATCACCAACCCAGAAACCGTGTTCCACGAAGTACATTCCAAGGTTGCTGGAACTCTCTCGATCTCTTTCACTAAAAGAAAAACTTCAGCCGACTTGACGCTGTTGCTTACCAACGGAATTGACGGCCTCGACTCAGTGGTGGTAATCTTGGACGAAATGGACTACCTCGTCACCAAGGACCAGCAAGTCTTGTTTGAACTCTTCCACTTGGCATCGCCTCAGACAATCACCAAAACGAAATTGATTTTAATCGGCATCTCCAACGCATTGGACTTGACCGACAAGTTCCTCCCACGTCTCAAACGCAACGGCTTGAGTCCTGAATCGCTCCAGTTTATGCCTTACACCGCCGACCAGATCAAGTCGGTGATTGTATCAAAGTTGCAACTGTTGGGAGACAAGGAAAACGCTGGCGAGATTCCGCTCTTTCATCCTGCTGCAATCCAGCTTTGTTGCAAGAAAGCAGCTTCGATTACGGGAGATTTACGGAAAGCGTTTGATCTTTGCTATAAAAGTATCGAATTGGTGGAACAATCGACCAAGGTTCCTGCTACCGATATCATGACGTGTCCCAAGGTGTTGATCACCCATGTGGCACGCGTATGTGCCAACTCATTTGGCGACAACTCGCTCACCAAGCTCCAGAATTTAAACTTGTTACAGAAAGCTGTGTTGTGTACGCTCTTCTGCTACACTGCTAACAACACGCATTCAGATCTCAATGTCAATAGTTTCTATGACTTCTACATCTCACATTCCACCAATAATATAGACAAGTTATTAGGGATTCTTAAGAAGGGTGAGTTTTTGGAAATCATTAGTGCTCTCGAGTCCATTTCCGTCATCACGTTGTCCGAGAAGAAACTCAAGTCTCAAAATGTATTCAACGTGGATCTTGGTAACAAAACAATCCACACCAACGTTCCGTACGACGATCTCAAGAAAAGTATCGGTGATGTGGGTGTTTTGAAGAAGATCCTTAATGCATAATATAATAGAATAAAATAGAAAGTTCCTCATTTTTCAGCAGACACTGTAGAATTTTCAGACACTTTTTTTTCAGACACTTTTTTTCAGACACTTTTTTTTTCAGACTTTTTTTTGTTTGTATGTTCCTGCACACATTGCTCGCAAAAAAAACTTCACAAACTTCAAAAAACAACTCTACAATACAATCAAGCATAATTTTCTCCAGTGTATCGACAGTGAAAGGCGTCTTAGACACGAGCTTAGAAGGTTTTTCCGAGCTTAATTTAAATTCTAAACGTTTTGTCACTTCGTAACGATCGGAACCCGTTTTTTCCCCGTCTTTTTGCCTCATTAAAATGTCCGGTTCCCGAGGCCCTCCCCCTAATCGATATACCGACAGAAATGAATACACAGATTATGGTCGTACTCGACGGAAGAACTTCCATGCTTCCAATTCCAGCAGCCGCAGAGACTACATCACTAGTGGACCAGGCTCGTCGTCCTTGAGCCACTCCAAAGTGCCGTACAAGAAAGATCCCACAAATATGGGTGCCTCACAATCATCCTCTTCCAATCCTGGCTCCCGATCTTCTAATTCAGCAGGAAATACGTATACGAGCACCAGTGTACGAGATAATCGCTCTTACATGGCAAATTCTGCGTACGGCTCGTCAACAAAGAACGGTGGTTCGTATGGTTCGTACTACCCAAGTTATGGCAGTTACAACTCGTTTTCTGCGGGAAGCAATGGTGCCCCAAACGCCTCTCGCAGCGAGACATGGCGCAAGACATCTGGAGGCGATCCCTCACAGCAGTACCGTTCCACGAGCCAGTCGGGGCCACCCAACGAATATCGCAAAGACAGATACGACTCATACCAAGCATCCGACCCTACATCCTCTGCTTCCCAGTCCAACAACAATGGCAACAATAACAACAGCAGTAAATGGAAATATGGCACCTCGGGCGCTTCATACAACGCTAACAAAGTACCTATCTCAAATAATAGAAGCTCGCTATCGAACTCCGTCGGATCACGGTACTCTTCGAAAGAGAAGGTACGAAACTCGTTTTCGAGTCTCAAAAACGGGTCTCTGTCTCTAGTCAACAGTACAGGGACACGAAGCGTTTCAGGTGATACATACTACCCATCTCGTTCGTACTCCTCATCCAGCTATCCTTATAAACCAATTGACCGCTACTCGTCAAAGCAAGCACTCCAAAGGACAGCAGGAGCAGATGAGGAGCGCAGAAATGGAGCCAAAGATCATCGGGACGATGACTCAATGCAGAAGTCATCGGATGACGAAGACGAGACGAATGAATTTGACGAACTTAATCAAGACGACGAAGATAATGACCAAGATAATGACAATGGAAACGAGTTGGATAATGATGACGAGGATAGCAAGCTTGCAGACGACAGCAAGATCGAAGTAGACGAAGAACCACAGGCAAAAAAGCCAAAGCCAGAGACCAAGACTTATGCCAAGCTCGATGTTTCTGACGAAGAGTGTTACCCTGAAGGATGTAACTTCCCCAAACCCAAGTTGGACACCGAGTATGACGAGTTGGTTGTGTCGTACACAGCGCAGTCGAAGAATGCGGCTGGTAAAACGTACCTAAAGTATTCGCTTGCATCTCCCATCACTGACTTGAAGCAGTATCCATTTTTTTACGAAAACTATGTCCACTTTCTCGATACAAAGGAGGCACTAACGTCCAAGCTCCGAGAACATAACCAAACGATTCATAGAAAGAGAATCTCTCTTTGGAAAGATTACCAGACCGGATACAAACGGTGGGAATCTGAGCGTGAGATGATGGCACAACAGCTCCGTTTACTTCATCCACCCGATGACGAAATGAGACGTGAAATCGACTCGAGTGATAACAAAAAGATGCAAAGATTACAGCAGCAGCAACAGCAACAACAGCTGCTGCAACAGAGCCCTAGCGACCTGGGCTTGGATCCTGTTCCTTACACCACGTCACGCCGGAACCGGAGACACGGCGATTTGGTTACAACTGAAGCCGAGTTCCAGGAGATCTTGCAGAGTTTAGGGAAAGAGCAGGACGAGGATCCAATGGTGCGGGCCCAGCGAGTCTCGGCCGAGATTCCTGACTTGGTTTTGGATCCCATCGAGCGGTACCATATCAAGTACATGGACTCCAACAACTATGTTGAACAGAGGCAGGAGTTCTCTGACCGTGTGAGGACCGATTTCATCAATAACTTTTCTGAAACTGAGCATGAGTTGTTTTGTGAAGGGTTCTGCTTGTATCCCAAACAATTTGGTGCTATTTCGAGACACATGGGTGGTTTACGTACTCCAGGAGACTGCGTGGTCCACTATTACATCACCAAGAAAGCGGTGAACTACAAGTATTTGCTAGCACAACATAAGAAGAAGGCTAGCAAGAAATCTGGGCGTCGGACCAAGAATGGCAAGTCGCGATCGACATCTTCGCAGCAACAGTCACCGACAGATACACCAACCACCGAAAACGAAGCAGACAACTATCTTGAGTCAAAGGGCGACATCCCCATTCCTGGATTGACGCAAGATAATTCGACAGAGGTGCTTTTCACGGATACTGGACGGCGGAAACGGGCTGCGGCGCCTGTGTTTGAAGGTAAAGTGAAGAAAGAAGATCAAGAGCCACTCAAGAAGAAAGCCCGTAAGAGAAAGGAAGACGGTGGGGGCGAAGAGGATGAGAAGGAGCAGCTCGAATCGAACGAAGAAGTTACAAAAGCCGAGTCTGAACCCCAAGCAGGGAAACCACCGTCAAGTGATGACTCGGTACCTGTTGCTGACGGTGAAGGTGGTGAAGGTGAAGAAGAGATCAATGGCTCTGAGTTTGATGGTGATTCCAAGGACCGCAAGAAGTCTATTTCCAGTTACTGGAGCATAACCGATGCGACTGTTTTTCCTACCTTATTGGCTGAACATGGCACGAAGTGGACGACTATTGCTGACAAGTTGACGACAAAAACGGCCACGATGGTACGTAATTATTACCAGAGAAATGCCGAGAAACATGATTGGAACAACATTGCAGAAGATGCCGACGCCAGGCTCGAGGCCAAGTTTGCAGCTGTGCTCAACAATACTGACGACAAGCCTGAGTTGGGCTACAGTGTCGATTATCCCGCTCCAGCAGAAATTGCAGGACGTCCGTTTGTTCCTGTCGGAACGTTTCAGCACACTGGACCACCGGTAGCGTCCGTACTATCGCAACAAAAGGTCCATTATGTATCGATAGGATCGCTATTGAGCGATAAGCCAAGCGAAACCAGTGCTGAACCTCCAAAAACCATTGACCCTCCTCGTTCATCGTCGATCATGAGTTTGTTGAACTCCGATCCTGCGTCTGCTACCAAAACCGACTCATCCAATCTTCTTCCACGAAGAAAAAGCATCCATGAACTTCTTAACGGAGACGAACCCCAAGAATGATTTCTCTTTATACCTGTATTATATGGATTGGTAATTTATTATGTAATCTTTTTTTTTTTTTTCCATTTGCTCAGTAAATTTTTCAGCTTTAGTGAAAAACTTGTGCTTCACTAACAACAGAAAGATATGAGGATTACGTTCAGCAGGGGCTTTACACAAGCTGTTTGCCGGTCCCAAGAGATCGGAAGACCTGCCGTTTCTGATTCGCTTAGGCAAAGAATACGGACTGAAGCTGCCGCCGCGCGTGTGCATATTCCCGCGACGTTACCGAACGGGTTGAGGGTCGCTGAGTATGATCGACTTCGGGTAGTTCCCGCATTAAAGACGTTCTTTGGAGGGAACCCAGTCCATGATGAGAACTTGAACGAGCTCAATGCGTTGGTGAGAAAGTATATCAATCTTCCTACACGAGTGCTTAGCGATGCTGAGCTCCGGGCACTGAGGTTTATCTCGATCGAAACATACAAGGAACGGATCCAGTCGGGGACACGTCTCAAGAGTATTCATTTCAAGGAGTTGACGTCGACACTCCATCGATTAAGAAGCATTGATCCCGAGTTGTTGCCGCGTGAAGTGGCTGAGGTGTTGGAGAAATATACCAATACATCGAACGACGTTACTAGGGCTTCAGCCAAGACAAAGACGTTGGATGAGTTTGGTAGAGCGTTCGGTAAAGCAAAGAGAAAGGCATCCCGTGCAGAGGTGTTTCTTGTTCGTGGCACGGGCGAAACGTTGGTCAACGGCCAGTCATTGGTTGAGTATTTCCCCAGAGATACCGACCGTAGGAAACTCGCATACCCGTTCCAGGTCATCAGCCAGGAAGGAGGCTATAATATCTTTGCCAGTGTCAATGGTGGCGGAAAATCGGGCCAGGTCGAGGCCGTGATGTATGCGGTAGCCAAGGCGTTGGTTGTGTTCAATCCTTTGCTCAAGCCAAGATTGTACAAGGCCGGTTTGATGACAAGCGATGCCAGAGTCGTCGAAAGAAAGAAACCAGGTAAGGTCAAGGCCAGAAAGTCGCCTACTTGGGTCAAACGTTGATGTTCATGTATATATACCTTATTTAAAGCGAGTCCAAGTAATATAACACCGCTTCGATTTCTCCACGTTCGTACTTGGTGACTTTACCCTGGAACGAGTTGCCACGGCCACCGCCCTTGAGGTTGGCAATACGTTGTTTCAAGTCGGCCAGAATCTCTGCTGATTTCGGGCCCAGAACCTTGACCATACCTCCAGTTCCTGAAGCATAGTCTCCGTTCACCAATACCACTGTATGGGTCTCGTTCGTGTTGACCAGCGAGTTGGTTGAGTTGATCAACGTCGCCAACTCTTTCTGTAACACCAGAAAGTACTCGGGGCTCGGATCAGATCGATACACGTACGTCATATCCTTAAGCTCAAAGGCTTTAAGGATCTTGGACGCTTCCAACGCCGCCAATTCACGGAGCAAGCTCGATTCTCGCGATGTCGACTTACGGTAACTGAGGTTCAACGCACTCACCTTCTCGACCACCTCGTCGATCTGGCAGGATAACTGTGTTCCAGAAACCTCCTTGAGAAGTCCATGGGTTTTTCTCGCGTACTTGGCAACACGAGAACCACAGACAAAGTGTAAGCGTGAATGGCCACCACGAACAGAGACCTGGTGCAAGAGCACAATCGTCTGGATCTGGAGCGTCAGGTTCAAGTGCGTGCCGCAGCACGGGTTGGCATCCAAATCGCCAATCTTCACCACTCGAATAACTCCCTGTGAATGATCATAGTCGTCAGGGATATTCAGCGTATCAACATCGTCATCGTCAGCTTCGGGTGTATCCACTGTGATCTTTAGGTCGTCAAGAATGAGCTGGTTGAGTTTGTTCTGTACCTCTTCCACCACCTCGTCACTCACTTTGGCAGGAAGCTCGATATAGTTAATAATGTCGCCCATCGACCAACTCAACGTCTCCATATTGTACGTGTCGAAAACCGCCGAAAGCAAGTGCTGGCCCGTGTGCTGCTGCATGAGATCAAGCCGACGCTCCCAGTCCACCTCCAACACCACCTCGGTGCCTGGACTGACAGGCTCGTCGGTGATATGCAACGCCTTCAACTTGTTCCGCAACACCGACTTCACCTCGATCCGCTTGTCTCCTCCCAAAACCACTATGCTGCCGTGATCGTACGGCTGTCCGCCTCCTTCGGGGAACAAGATCGTATCTTCCAACTCCACCGCATACGCCTTCACAGCATCCTTCTTGCTTTTCGTGGGAACCACATACTCAAAACTCGTCACCACACGTGTGTTGAGTGTCTTGAGAAACGAGTTTTTCTGGCACGCCAACGCACCTACAACCGTCATTGAATTACGTTGATGTTTTTCTTATCTTTTTATCTTTTTATCTGAAAAATTTATCTTTTGTTGAGCACAAATACGACAACACCAACACTGGCCACCACCGCCAATCCTCGCAAAAGCATATCGTTGGACACACCCGCAATAAACTCGCCCGAATCGCCACGTTTCTTGGGCGCTTTGCGGTCCACGGGCGCCGGCTCGTGCGGGTTGTGGATATACAAATCGGCCTTATCGTTCTCCAACGCAAGGTTGATCGCCACACAATCAACCAAATCGCTGTTCGACGTGATCGACACAATGTCGCCCTCATCATCCATGTAACTTATCGCGTAGCTTTCCTCTGGACCAATTCGTAAAAACGCCCGGTCTTTGGGATGCAACTTTTCATCCATCAACTGCCGCAACTTCTCTAACCCATCGCTGGGTCTAAACGAAATCCGATGCACGCGCCCTTCAAGCGCAGGCGATTTGAACTTGAATGTATATGGCAAGTCCTGGTCAACACTACTCATCGAACTCATGAACTTTTGATTGGTATTGGCACTGGGCTTAACGGGAGACTCAACGTGCGATACAGAATCCGATGGCTTGATATCAATGTTGAACGACTGCAACTCGGAGGGTGTCACGTCGGGCGCACTGCCAGTGATCGATCCTGAATGCACAGAGTCTGAATCCTCGTTATCCAACGATGTCCAGAACTTGTTCCATGCTGGACCCTCGGACGACGCTGGCACGTCACTCGACGAATCTAAATCAGCACCCTCCACCTGTTTGATCTGGTTCAACGTGGCATACGTCAACTTTAAGACATCAACAATCCCAATGATTTCATCTTCGTCACTAACAACCGGCAAATTCAAGTAGTGTCCTTCAAACATCTGCCGCAATGCCTGCTGGATCGGTAAACCTATCTTGGCGACATCGGGTTGTGGAGTCATCACTCTCACAATCGAACAATTCTTGGGGTCTAACCCAGCAGCAATCACACGCAACACCACGTCTTTCGACGTGAAAATCCCCGTTACTTCATCCTGGTTATCTTTGACCAACACGGCGGTGGTTCTGTTTTCCTTCATAAGAATAGTAGCATCGTACACCGTAGCTTTTATGCTCGTGTATACGGGGATAGTAGATGCACTCAACACGTTATCCAAAGTGGGGCCATTCATCTTGTTCTTGAGTCCTTCAAAGTATTTAAAAACATGAAGAGGTTGCTGGCTCATTCCGATTTCAGTATGAACTGAGTCTAACGCTTCGTAAAGTTTCTTGGACGATGCATGCATTCGTTCTAGCTTTTCCATTTGTTGAGCGTAGCACTTGGTGATATCCAAAACCCCAACAATCTGGTTGTTTTCATCCAACACTGGCAAATGTCTGAATCCTCTTTCCACCATAAGTGATAAAGCTTCCGATGCCGGGGTTGTTGAAATTGCACACGTTGGGTTCGGAGTCATGATCTGGTCAATCGTCACGTTGGATGCGCTCAAACCAGCACCAACCACTCGAAACGCCAAATCCTTGGCGGTAAAGATACCAAGAAGCTCACCAATATCATTGACAACAAGAATACAGTTTTCACGTCTGGCAGACATCAACTGCGATACTTCATAGACTGTTGAAGAAGTCTTGCAGATGATTGGTTCTGAAGGTCTAAGGGCCAAAACCGTACCTGGCTGGCCCTTTTTGGTTCTGGTGGTTCTTGTTCCGCTGCGTTTCTTTTTACTCAAATCATTTTCAATTTTTCTTCTGATTGCATCGTCACGTTTCGATTGGCGTTTTCTGGAATCAACAGCCTGATCGCCAGCACTCCGTGGAAGCGACATAGTTCAGTACGGGAGATGGAGATGGGAGGTTTGGGATCATCATTTTTTCGCATTAGGAAATATTGTAAACACAATCGATGATGTGTGCAGGAAAATCAATCTGTCAAAAGATAGCACCGCAAAATCATTTTTTTTAACTGGATTCTGGCTTGAAGTAGGCCATGACGAACTTTGAAATAACATCTGAGCTAGAGACGCTTTTTTCTCTTCATTTGGATAAAGATGTTGCAGAAAAGGTTCTTGCACAGCCGTATGTAACACATAAGACATTGATTGACTTCTTCAGATGTTACCGTCCCACGGACACGTTGCTCCAATTGTTGCAAAAGACCAAGATGTACCGAGCGCCCAAACAAGAAGCGGCACCCAAAACAAAAGAATTCTTGCAGACCATGGAAAAATTGCGGTTGCAGGAACGGGAAAAGGAATACCAGCGCCTCATCAGTCCTGCTTCTGAGTTCAAGACGCTTTACGAGAATAAGGAAAAGGCCGTGCTGGCGGGCCAGGCACACAAGGAACTCAAGAGCCAGATCACCACCATTTTCAATATACTAATCAGTGTTGCCAGTGTTGTTTATGCCATGTGGTACTGGACAGAACTGTCGTGGCGGATCCAGGACAGTTACCGCGTGTTGCTCTGTCTTTTCTTTGGATTGTTGGTGTTGGTAGCTGAAGTCGTGGTATACATGGGCTACATCACACGCGTGGAAGACGCCAGAATCCGTGAAAGAAACAAGAAGGAAATAAAACGGGTGGTCCGCCGTAATATATAAGGTGAGGTGGGGTGTGTTTGGTATTTGTGTGCGTACACCAAATCAGCCCACCCAAAACCGAACTTGAGCCCCACCCACAAAAAATCTTTTGCAGCCAAGAGCCAAACCCTCTATTTTGCAGCGGCTACATTTCCTTCTTGTATCCTTCACTTCTTTTTACTTCATCGAACAACAACAACAACAACAACAACAATGACATTCAAGAGCACCTTGGAATTAATCCTCAAGTTTCCTGTTCTTGCCTATGTGCTTTCTTTTCTCAAAGATATCTTGATCTCCATCATCATCATGGGCCCGATGCCCAAACACGTTGCATTAATCATGGATGGAAACAGAAGATACGCAAAAAAAAATAACTTGGCTCTCAAGGACGGACACATGGCCGGGGCCGACTCATTGATTCAAGTCTTGGATGTCTGTTACCGCTTGGGCGTGGACCAGGTCACAGTATATGCATTTTCCATTGAAAACTTTAATCGTCCAAAGGATGAAGTCGATACATTGTTTTCCTTGTTGCGTGACCGACTCAAGTACATCTCGGAGTTTGACAATTCTTACGCCAGATACAACAAGATTCAGGTCCGTATTGTTGGCAACCGCTCATACATTCCTCAGGATATTTTGGCTGAATTAGAACAGATTGAAAAGGTTACCTCCGATACCCTGCTGAACCGTGTTCTCAATGTCTGTTTTCCCTACACCTCACGCGACGAAATTGCTCATTCCATCAAGGCCATCGTTCTGGAATTTAATGACGAAGCATCCGACAATGAGATCACGATGGAAACAATTGAAAGCAAGATGTACTTGAGCAGCGATAACACACGCCCGCTCGACTTACTTATAAGAACCAGTGGCCACAGAAGATTAAGCGATTTTATGCTCTGGCAATGTAACACCAACTGCACCATAGAATTTTCGTCTACCTTATGGCCAGATTTTGGTTTCTGGTCAATCATAAAAATACTTGTCAAGTGGAGCTACTACAGAACCATCCAAATAGTTGAGGAACAGAAGTTGAAGTTGGAAGTATTGCCCTCGAAAACCAACTGCAGGTCTATTCTTGAAAGTTTACCTCCAGCACCTCCACTTGCTAGTGTCACCAGCAAATAATACCTTGGATCATACATTCGCTAATCACATAAAAGAAAGAGAATATATCTCATTATTTAATTTTATATATACAAGTTGAGTGCTAGTTATTGAGGATGCTTAAGTTGTGTTCTTCGGCTTGAGCAGCAAGTTTGGATAATTTGGCGTCTTGTTGTTGTGAAGTGAGTTCTTCGTTCAAGTATATATTCGAAGCAGTAAAGTCGTCAGGTCTCAACGCAATACCATTTGGGTTTCTTTCATTGACCCATCTGGTCGAAACAACCGAGCTCACTGAAGAAAACAAGTCGCTTAAGTTATGTGATCTAGTGAGATGGTAATCATTGAAATCAAAACCTAACTTCTTTTGCAAGGCTTTGGCCAAATCGAATCTGAATTGGATATCTTGTAAGCTGACACTAGTGTACTCTTCGGCAGTAATAGCCTCACCCTTCAACTCTTGGTAGGTTTGATTGAAAACTTCGCTCAAGATTTTCGAGTCGTATTTCTGTTCGAGGTCCTGGCTCTTCACGTTGGTGTCTTTCCATTGAATAACTTGATCTTCCAAATCGATCTGTGTGTACAATTCAGGAGCATTTGGTGAGTTTTCTTCCGATAATATGGTGATCTTGCTTTCCTTGTCGCTTTCAAAATCGTCTTGTTTCTCAACTACCTTCTTTAAATCCTTTTTTCCAAAGAAGTCAGTCAAGAAATATCTGTTGCTTGTTGATGAAAATTGCCTTATCTGGCCAACCCTTATGCGCAACACCTGTCTCAACATTTTTACTTAGGTATCCTTACTTGATCGAATAGTTGGGTTTGGTCGTGGAGATGAAATTTTTTTAGAGGAATATAGATGCGACATTTCATGTCGCTAAAATTTAAACGACATTTATTGGTTGCAATTGTTCTGTTACCCGGAACTTTTTGCAGTCAAGCAGAGTATAATGAGTAAGGATGGCCAAAACACGGCAAACTCTATTTAGAGATTAAAAAACCATGATTAAACTTGCTTTTTTGGCTCTTGTATTGCCACTTGCTTTTGCTGCCCCTTCTCAGTCGCATAATAAGGTAGTAGAATTGGTGAGAAACATCTCAAGTGCACAGGCAGATTATGACTTTTCAAAGTTATTGATAAACTCTAACACCATTGAAGAGGATCTTTCCTTTGCCAATATTACTGAAGTACAGAGTTTGGAAAATTCACTCTTTGTTTTGGATTCAGAAAAAGATCTTCGGTTACACTCAAAACTACTCAAGAATAGACAGAATGTGTTGTTCTTTCGAGAATCGCAGTCTTCGATGTTTTATGATAAAAAGGAAAAGTCCTGGATTACCATGTTTTTGCAAGATAAGAAAGAAAAACCAAAAATACTTCCTGTTAACCAACTAGTTCCTGTTAGTATGTGTGTTGATAATACTCGTGGAAGCAGCGGCTCTGTAAGTATGTCATATTCCTATTCAGTGGGACATGCTGATAATGTACTGGGCTCTGGTAAAGTATCATTTCCAGCACTTGCATTGAGTTCAGTATTGGGTATTTCGCTTGTGTCTTCCTTCTCGTATGGAAATAGTTTTTCCTGTAACGTTGCAGCTGGCGAATATGCCCAATTATTCATTGAACCGCACTATATCGATGTACCCAGGTTATCCTTTCAACTGGTAACCTTTAATATAGATGGATTGCAAGTTCGTCGTCAATATGAACAGGAGAGGCGAATGAGAATTCTTTCCCGGCTGAAGCCTAACCATGTTTGTATATCTACTAAGGATATTATGGAATTGCTGTGTGCCGACGCTGGCAAAGATATTAAGTTTGATTTATTTTTCTAGTATACTATTATTAAACCTTTGTCATCATATTTTCCAACTTCTGTAAGTCTTGTCTTTGTTGTCTCTTCCAAAGCATTGTCAATGGACCCAACAATATTAACATCATTGCATCAAGAGCAATATTATAGGCGTATCCCTTTAAGTATCTTGGAGCATCGACTGTTTTCCAGACAAAAAGAGGAACCCACACTCCAAACGTGTTACCAAGAGTATTCATAGTAGCCAACGTAATTGCACGCTCCTCGGAGTTACCTGAACATATGATATTGGCCCAAGAATACAAGACAGCTGCAATCCCATCGGCAGTACCTGAAAAGAAGAATGCCACCAAGATACCTGCCCTGCTTACGTTCCAAACGACCAAGATAATCCCAGAAATAAGATTGATCACAGCTGTGACTCCAATGCAATAGGGATGTAATGTGTTCCATGTGTCCACAATAATACCGTTAACCAAAGAGGAAATAATTGTTATTGCTGGTATAACTGTTGTGATGGTATTGATGTTGGAAACTGAGTAATTGTTGGCACTCAACCAAAGTGGCAATCCATTGTAAGACGAGATACCATCTGCCTGAGAAAAGAAAATGGCAAACACAACCAACATGGGAAACTTCCAGTTGCTAAAAAGATTCTTGATAACACGCCAAGTCAATTTGTCAGTGGATGATCTGCCTTCTTTTATCATCCGCAATTGAGCCAATCTGATTTCTCTCTTGGTTAATAAACTGGAAGTACATGTAGCTGGAAGGTCAGGCAAGACAAAGATACCATAAAGACAGATTGGCAATGTTAAGATAAACGCAATCAAAAAGAGCCATCTCCAGCCAGCGATTCCATGTACCCCGTTCAAGTGTGTGTATGCACCAGCCTGGACATAACCACCCGCCATTGAGCCGGCCTGAGAAGCTACAAAGTAGAGGGCCGATCTCTTGGTGACTTCAGAGTTCTTGTACCACGACCCCAAGTACCAATTGGCCACGGGGAAGTAAAACGAGCCAAATAATCCAATAC
The DNA here is from genome assembly GCA_030581575.1 of Teunomyces aglyptinius. NCBI lineage: Eukaryota > Fungi > Ascomycota > Pichiomycetes > Serinales > Debaryomycetaceae > Teunomyces > Teunomyces aglyptinius. The sequence continues at coordinate 239,484 of JAKTTR010000014.1, forward strand.
AGAATCTCATTGCATACAACTGGTGGTAGTTTTGGATTTTGAACATACCCAAGGTGAAAAACGACCATACCGTGTCCATTATAGGCAAGTAGTACCGGATGGGTACTTTTGTAGCAAGTATCGTAAAAGGAATCTGGCCAAAGATGAAACCAGCCATGTACACAGATTGCTGGTATGTCAATTGATTGCCAAACATCTTTAAATCCTCCTTCATACCACTAACATACGCGTAAGAAATGGCAGACGAATCCAATGTCTTGACAAATGAAGATAAGAACAAGTAGAGCCACACAATCAAATCTAATTTAACAATCAACTTTCTTTCCTCCTTGGTATCAGTAGGCGAGAACCACTGGTACCATCTCTGGGGAAGCTCTTCTCGTTCCAAATAGGCAATTTCTTCCGGAGTAAACTCCGTATCGGGCGAACTAGTAACCTCGACTTCTTTAAGATGTTCCGATTTGATATTCTTTTCGTCGTCAGACATTTTTACTGGTAGTCATGGAAGTAATATTGGGATATTGAGGCCATATATATATATATATATATTTATATATGGCACGGCGGAAAGTTCTTTCCCATTGTGAAAACTGTGGATCAAATTTAACGGCCCTATAATTTAAAAATATTATTTGACGCCCCAAGTAACCATCGAAGAATTAGTAGAACGGAAATTTGACATAAAAAACGGTTGCAAAATATATACACGTGATTTGGCGTATTAATTAGAAATGCATTTATTTTAAAAGAAAAAGTCGATATATTTGAACATTGACAAATCATGAATGAGATCCAATAAGATTGGCATCTTAAAAGATGAGAGCGTAAAGTCATACCAGATGGTGTGAGTGATATAACACATATTTATTTCGTATGTGTGTGTAACCCATTTCTCTTTTTGAAATATAACCAGATCAAAAGTGTACCAACAGCACAAAAAGCAGGGCCGATATTCTGTTTTGGGACAAGTGAGTCACCAATCCGGAAGGATTTGCTTGTGCTACTTTCGGTAAAAGTATTAAACTCACTAAAATAACGGGGCTTAATAATCAAATTCCGCTTTGGTATATGGCCATCCTGGTCACTATTTTCTATGCTTGAAGGCAAGATCACCGTCGATTCTGTAGTTGTAGGCGTAGGAACACTAGGTGCACTAGAAGATGTTGGGTTCGGTGTCGTTGTCGTTTCGATACTGACTGTGCCCATGTCACACCATCCATGGACCGGCAAGCAATTGAGATACTTGCACCATTTGCAACCGCTGTCGCCCGAATCTTTTTCGGCATAAAAGTTTTTGAACAAGAGGGCAAAGTATAAGATAGCCAACACAAGTGCAACTACACGTGCAGCCATCCACATGTATACGCGTGACGCTATCTTGTCGTCCCAGTTGTGCATCGGGTTCCAGTTGTTGATGAATGTCTGCCAAGTGCTGTCGTGGCCCGAGTAAGTGAATATACCATCAATGTAGACAAAAAACGGGTCTGGCAACAAAACTATTCCGGTCAAGAGTCCCATGGCAAATCCTCCAATGTGACTGAAGTTGTCTAATCCAGGGAGTAATCCCAATACAAAGGAAACGACAATCTCGGCAATCATAATGAAGATAAAAGTGAGGTAATGCTTCGTTCCGTACATGTTGGTGTTCTTCGTGCCGCAGTATATAAACATGAGCAAGTTGGTCGCCATTATGCCAAACAACGATCCTGAGCATCCTGTCGATGCAATGCCATCGGACGAAAAGTTGGCCCCCAATAAGAAGCCGGCGATTCCACTGGCAAAGTAGATGAGAGCAAACTTCACCCAGCCGATTGCCCGTTCAATCGACATACCCACTGTGAGCTGGAGCAAGAGGTTAAAGATGATATGGATAAATCCCGCGTGCAAGAAGATGGGAATGAAAACACGGTACCATTGGTCGGGGACGTAGACATTATTTTCGATGGGGATGCCATTTAAGCCACAGAGTTCGGCCAAGGAGCATACGTTTGACTCTACTGTGGTTGAGTTGGGACAAGGGTATTGGATGGTGGTATCGTTGGTGAGACCGAGCACCTGGTGCATGCATGGGACGTAACGTGCGCCCATGTTGATGAGGAGGTATGTCGAGGGCCCCAACATGGGATTGAAGTAAGGTTTAGTTTGAAAGGCCGATCCTGTGAGGGAGCTCAGCTTGATCAACTCCACGATAAATACCACAACCTGAATGATGGTGGCTATAATGACAAAGTATGGGAGTTTCGTGTAATGGAAACGGGGTTTTATGCGTAACTGACGGCGTCTGTTCTTTGCATTAATCGAGGCACGATCGAGTTCTTTGCGAGGAGGCAAGAGATTATTGTACAGAGGCTCGTCAAACGGGTTGAGGTCGTTGTTGCTTGAGTTGTAGCGGTAGTCATAAGGGTCATTATTTGAGTGAAAGGGGTTAGTTGGAGGGGGCTCGATGGCAGTAGATGCGAGTTGGCGCTGGTTGATTCTGATATCGTCCAGTTTTTTGATGGTGGAGAGTTCATACTCGTCGTTTACAGTAGCATGCAGTGGTTGGGCTGGGGCCTGGCGTATGTTGGACGGGTTGATATGTGAACGGGGGTATTGGAGGCGCGGGTTGTAATCGCTAAATACAAAGTCATCTGGCGTTGGAGGAAGCGGGTTTTCTTCGGGAAACGGTGGTTGCTGATGCCTGTTGTCGTGGTACGATGTGGCTGTGGATGAAGTGGTGGTACGATACGGTGTTCTACTGTTCAAGAACTCTTCCCGTAGATTCGACAGCATTTAATTAAAGAGAAAGTGTTGCTTGAAATTAATGATTTTGTGCAAAATATAAAACGAGCTGGGCCCCACCGATTTGGCTCCAAAAAAATCACCTGCAGACTGCATAGTTGTTTTTTTTAATTTAGTGTTGGTTTACTGAGGCATTAGGGAGGCAGAGTGCAGAATTGACGGAGCGTTTTGCAGCGCCGATTGGCGAGAATGTGCTTGTCTCAAGTAGAAAAAAAGCGGGAAAAACGGGAAATGTATAATCCATACCGAAGGGGGCGTCTTGTTTGTAAATTAATGCTTGTCATGAATGAAACATTGATTGGTGGTTCGTGGCGTTGACGGTTTCTATTTCGCGGGGGCACTTACACGGTTGAGATGTCACTACGTTCATGTTTTGGGCCGGTTTTTGCACCTGGTACCTGAAATGACGTCAGCGAGACTTTTTTTTTCCATCCTCTTCTATTTTTTTTTTTTGCTTATTGTCATTTACATTATTTTTCTTGTTTTGTTTGTCTCGGTTTTTTTATTATGGCCGATTAACAAACTTTAGATACCATTATCTGCGTATCACATTCCTAGTATGTACCTTACCCTTCAACAGAAAAGGGAAAAAGGGGTCGGAATTGAAATTCTGACAGATCTAGGACATCAATTTACTTTAGGTAGTGTACATACAAAAAAAAACTGTGGCTTTGATGCACATCGTATTTGATTCTAGTATACAAATCTCTATTTGGTTCTTCTATTCTTTGAATAACGCTTCATTAGACAACGGATCAGCCTTCAAGACTTGGTTTCTCTTCTTAATCTTTCTGTCCAAAGCAGCTTCAGCTCTAGCCTTGGCTTGGTCAGCTGACTGTTGCTTCAATTGTGCTCTGACAAAGTTTGGAGAAACATATTCCTTGTTCTCGTAGATCTTTGGACCACCAAACGAACCTTCCAAAATAGTGATCAAGGTCAAGACAAATCTTGGTCCTATTTCAACCAAGTTTAATTCTTCGGGGTTTATGTCCTTGGTCTCGCTATCTTTCACATCGGCAGTTTCGTTGATTTGGTAGTTTCTGATCCAGATTTTATTATCCACAATAGAAAACGTCATAACGTGATCGACAAATGGCTTGGACTTTCTGGCATTTGGTGGAACCCCAAACGTATGTGTGAATAACTCCTTCAATAACTTGTAATGGTCGTTTTCCAAGAATGACTTGTCAAAACTCAACACTGGTCTGGAACCTTTAAGACAGTTACCAGTGAAGTTCAATTCGTCAAAGGTATGCAAGTTCTGGATGTGAAACTTCATGGTAGGGCCGTTGGGTGGCTTACTGATCCACAAGTATAAATCTTGATGCTTTCTCGACTCAAAGAAAAAGATGTTGTTACAGTTGTACAATTCAGCAACTTCGTTCAACTGGTACAAGTTTTTCTTGGAATCAAACTTGGGCTCTTTACGGGCATGGGGCAAGAGCGCAACCAAGTCAGATATTAAATGACGGTGTCTATAAGTGACTCCTCTTGATGATATCACCAACAATCTTTGTCTATTTATATGCTTGGCCTTCTCAGAAGAATCCTTGGAGGTCTTGGACTGCAAAGCTTTGTAGATGGCAGACATGGTCAAATAACTAGAAGGTAGAAGGAACGTCTAATTTTTCACTATACACATCTCATCGGAATTTTTTTTGGTTCCCTGCGATAAACAATTACCCGGATCTCACCTTTCACCAGTTACTTGGTAATGGTGTTCTATTTCATTTGAGAAGTGAAGGTGTCGATTGAAATATTGGGCTACTGTGGAAAATGAATCGTCAACGTGAATAAATAGTATTGGAAAAGAAAAGTACAAAATTGAGAAGCAAGGGTTGTGGCATATAGCCATCTATATTTATTTCGTAAAGTAACCAAGTCACAAAATGAGATGGATAAGAATATGTAATATTTCATAGACATGAGGCCTAGTAGTAATGTCCAAAGAACCACCTACAGCAAGTGTTTTCGTCAACGATATTGCTAAGCAAAGCTGTATGTGCTCGAGACATTCATTGGTCTGACTCTAGCTCAAATTCCACGTTAGGATGTTTCCGGAATGAGGCTTGAAACAAGCCAAATCTAGTGCTTCTCAGCATGCTTGGCCAACCATTCTTTGACGTACTTTTCTTCTTCTGGGGAAGAAGCATTGATGGCTGGGCTGGTTGGAGCAGCTGGACCCCATGGCTTGGGGACAACAACGAAAACGACAGCACCTAATGTAGCCATAGCTAATTGGTGGGATGGCACGGATCTACCGAGAATAGTGTAAGCGGAACCCATTTCTTAATGTATCTTATTATGGTACTGCGAGCAAGTCAAAGTATACTTGAATATGGTTTAAATTTTTCACCGTATTGTCTCGGTCTTGGAACCTCGCGTTCTAATTGGCCAGCATTTTTCTAATGGTTCTAGTAAAAAAAAAGTTGGTCATGTGCAACAAGTAGCGTGACCTGTGTTTGTGGAGGGCATGTCAATGAGCTGCAACTTTCTTCCGAATCATTTTGCAGCCTAACCACAAATAGTTTCACACGCCCCGAAGTTACTTATTTGGACCAACTTTGGTGCTGCTTATATTTATATCATGGTAATCGATTCTCTGGTAAGAGAACAAGCCCATACCATCAACATCTGTGCCTTTACAGATACGATTGATCCCAATTATACGTTGCCTTACATTCCTGCTCTGTGTGAAGAGCTTGAAAATGATGTTGGTACTCATATCAAAATCAGAGGAAGATTGTCGTTGTTGTTTAGCAAATTTCCAAAATTGGGGATACATCTGCAAAAAGTTAGAACTAGCCTAAGAAAGTTAAATATTCACAAGGAACCAAATAAGGAGACAAAACACAATGAAACTGAGGGATGGAAGTTTCTGAAGTATATGGATTCTTTGTATCCAAAGTTTAGATCTATTGTCCCCATAAAAGAAGATATAATGAAGGAAACAGGTGAGCAAACACGAGCCCAGTCGCCAATTCCAGAGACAACTAATAGAAGTGAAGTTACATTCACAGCAGAGGAAATTGCTGAAAGAAAACTGCTTATGAAAGAACTCGCTGGTATCGGGCTGAACATCATTAATGTCTTATCGGCTTCGTCAGGCAGTACGATGGCACATTCATCCTCACTTGATCCGCTCACTAAAACAAGTCCCGATACAAGATTTAACAGATTTGATAGAATTTTTTCAGCAACACAAACACCTACTCAAATGACTTCAGATTAAGAACCTTTTATTGCAAATATATATTAGATCAATGGGTGTATGGGAGTGTTCCAGAACAGAGTCCATCTGCAGGATGACTGTAATCTTGGATTGGTGCGTAGAAAAAATGGTGATGAGGTTTCACCAACTTTCGTAGAACACATGAGTAATCCGAGAAAAAGATTGTCTTCAGGATTGACGGTTACCTCTAAGGTATTTGTGAGATCCAGAAACGGTGGAGCCTTGAAGGTTGTCCGTGAACATTACTTAAGAGATGACATTCCATGTTCCTCGAAGGCGTGTACTATTTGTCATGATATCGTGAAGCCAGATGCACACGGCAACATTCCTCTGCCAATCTTGCTGGAAAGCCCAGCAGCAACCAAACAGGGTTTGAAACACTATACTGTTGTTGATACCAATATTGTTTTGCATGCCATTGATTTATTGGAAAACAACTCATGTTTCTTTGATGTCATCATTCCCCAATCGGTGTTGGAAGAAGTAAGAAACAGATCGTACCCAATTTACCAGAGATTGAGAGGCTTGGTCAAGTCTGAAGATAAACGGTTTATTGTATTCCACAACGAATACTACGAAGCAACCTATGTTGCCCGTGAAAAAAACGAATCTATCAATGACCGCAATGATCGTGCCATTAGAAAATTGGCCGCTTGGTACGACTCCCATTTGAATACAAAGAACTCTTCTAGCAAGATAAACATAATTTTTGTCTGCAACGACGCTGAGAACCGTACCAAAGCAGTCAAGGAAGGTCTCAATGCCAAATCATTGGTTGAATACATCGACGATTTGCCAAACGGCGAAGAACTTAGAGACTTGATCCCAAATCAATCAGAAAACTTTGCCACCGATGGTAAAAACGAACTATTTTTCCCTGAATACCACACAGAAGCCAGAATCATGGCGGGGGTCAAGAATGGAACGTTATTCCAGGGCATTTTGAACGTATCTTCCTACAACGTCTTACAAGGTACAGTACAGGTTCCTGCTTTCAAGAAACCACTTTTGATTATCGGGACTAAGATGTTGAACCGTGCCTTCAATGGAGACTCTGTTATTGTCGAGTTGTTGCCTCAGGACAAATGGAAAGAACCTTCAACTTCTATTGTTGAAGAAAGTAGTCTAGGTGTCAACGATAATGCAGATGAAGTTGACGACGAAGCGGATTCAGGCACAGTTGGTGTTGTCTCTGACAAGGAGCGGATCTTGTTAGCACAAGAGGCCATCAAAGCTACAACGTCCGACGACACAGATAATAGACTTCAGCCCACGGCCAAGATTGTGGGTATCACGCGAAGATCATGGAGATATTACGTTGGCCAAATTTCTCCCACCTCAGTTTCCGAAGAATCAAGTAACGCTTCAAAGAGTTGTTTCGTTGTTCTTATGGATAAGCTTTTACCCAAAATCAGAATTAGAACCAGAAAAGCGAAAGAGCTCTTGGGTCAGCGGATTGTCATTGTGGTTGATTCTTGGCCAAGTAATTCTAGGTACCCAAATGGTCACTTTGTAAGGGCTTTGGGTCCGATTGAAAGCGCTGGAGCTGAAACTGAGGCCTTGCTTTTGGAGCATGACGTTGAATATAGACCATTTTCCAAGAATGTTTTGGATTGTTTGCCAAAGGAAGGTGCTGAATGGACAGTTCCCGACCTTAACCAAACCGAGGACCCACAATTAGCCAAGAGAGTTGATTTGCGGGACAAGTTGGTATGCTCGATCGATCCTCCTGGATGTGTTGACATTGACGATGCCTTACATGCACAGCCATTGCCTAACGGCAACTATGAAGTTGGTGTTCATATTGCTGATGTGACCCACTTTGTCAAACCAAATACGGCGTTAGACCAAGAGGGTGCTGCCAGAGGGACTTCTGTTTATTTGGTCGACAAGAGAATTGATATGTTGCCCATGTTGTTGGGTACTAATCTTTGTTCGTTGAAGCCATATGTGGAACGGTTTGCCTTTTCAGTTATTTGGGAGTTAAACGAAGATGCAGACATAGTTGATGTCAAGTATATGAAATCTGTGATTAAATCAAGAGAAGCCTTTTCATACGAAAAAGCTCAATTGAGAATCGATGATAAATCTCAAACCGATGAGTTGACTGAATCGATGAGAATCTTATTGAAACTCTCCAAGAAGCTTAAACAGAAGAGAATCGATGCTGGTGCCTTGAACTTGGCATCTCCAGAGGTGAAGGTTTATATGGATAGCGAAACTTCCGATCCAAACGAAGTTGAAATCAAGAAGCTTTTGGAAACCAACTCGCTTGTGGAGGAATTCATGTTGTTTGCGAATATCTCTGTTGCTAGAAAGATATATGATGCCTATCCACAGACTGCGATGTTGAGAAGACATGCGGCTCCACCTGCAACCAATTTTGAAGTGTTAAATGAGATGTTGAATGTTAGAAAACCTGGTATGGCTATCTCGTTAGAATCATCTAAAGCGTTGGCCGATTCGTTAGACAGATGTGAAGATCCAAAGGATCCATACTTTAATACGTTATTGCGTATTATGTCGACGAGATGTATGATGGCTGCGGAGTACTTTCCGTCTGGGTCGTATGGATATCCTGAGTTTAGGCATTATGGTTTGGCAGTCGATATTTATACCCATTTCACGTCTCCAATTAGAAGATACTGTGATGTTGTTGCGCATAGACAGCTTGCTGGTGCAATTGGGTATGAGAACTTGGACTTGAGCCACAGAGACAAGAACAAGATGGAAGGGATTGTCAAGAATATCAACAGACGTCATAGAAATGCGCAGTTTGCTGGCAGAGCGAGTATTGAGTACTATGTGGGGCAAGTGATGAGGAACAACGAGAGTAAACACGAAGGGTATGTGATAAAATGTTTTAACAATGGTATAGTTGTGTTGGTGCCAAAGTTTGGTGTTGAAGGGTTAATTAAATTGGAGATGTTAGGCGACGTTAACACGGCCGATTTCAATGAGGACAAGTATGAATTGACGTTCACGGACCTCAAGGGTCAAACCAGGACCATCGGTGTGTTTGATAAGGTGGAGGTGGATGTCAAGTCTGTCAAGGATGAAATTAGTGGTAAGAGAAAGGCACAATTGTTGCTAGCTTAATTTTTGTACATTAATAAAAAACTTTATACATTATGAGGTGATGTGTTTCACGAGGTGTTCAATGGTGATGATCTTGATGTTGTGTTGCTGAGAGAACTTGACACAGTCTTCCAATCTCAGCATCAAGCCATCTTCGTCTCTGACCAATTCACAGATCACGGCTGCTGGTTGTAAGCCTGCCAACTCACACAAGTGTATACTAGCCTCGGTATGTCCTCTTCTTTGGTTCAATAAGCCTGGAACAGCTCTCAATGGCAAGATATGGCCTGGTTTTATAAAGTCATCTGGTTTTGAGGTAGCGTCGGCCAACTTACTAGCGGTCAAAGCTCTATCGTGGGCTGAGATCCCCGTGGTTGTTCCATCAGCGTAGTCACAGGTAACGGTGTATGCGGTTCCGTGTCTGTCACTGCGATCTTTCAACATCGGAGGCAAATCCAACTGGTCAGCTCTTTCAGTTGACAATGGGACACAGACATAGCCAGATGAATGACGGACCAAGAACGCCATCTTTTGCTGGGTTATGTGTTCAGCAGCGATAATCAAGTCGCCTTCGTTTTCACGGCTTTCGTCGTCCATGACCACCAAAAACTCGCCGTTTTTGTATGCCTCAATAGCTTCGGGAATAGGAGTAAACATTCTTATTGTAGTTTTACTGGAAAGGTGCACCTAAAACAGACGGTGTAGCTTGATCAAATAGTGCGAAGTTTTCAATTTCGTTTACTAATCTGTGACTTTCTACAGACGCACCTTGAATAAAACTTACTAATAAACGCAAAAGGGTCCTGCCTTGATGACCAACCAATGTGCGAGTTTGAAACCAAAAATTATGTAACATGAATCACGTAGGTTTTAACATCAATAACTACAAGTCGATTCATATGTATTTGCACAATTTGATAAAGGGACTTGAGTTGTACCGCATGATTTTTTTTTCTTTCTTTCTTTCTTTCTGTCACCATCTCTTTATAGCGAGTATATGTCTGTGGTCAAAGATCCGAGTGGGTTCACCACCTCCGTCTCAACAAAGTATCCTGGCGATGAGCAGACTGATTTTCTTTTCCACATCATTCAATTGGCCGATAAGATCATCTTGAACGTGCAGATCAACGGCGTCATGGACACAACTTTCAATCTCCCAATCACATCAAGAACCACCGTGAATTACTTATCAGCGTTGACCAATAGCGAGAACGACGCAGGAATGGAGCCCCAATTGTTAGTGGGAAACCACGCCAATCTTAAAATCCTGGTGGTGGCTGCCCAAATAGGCAAACTCATCGCCATGTCATCAAATCCCCGCGATACCGTTCTTTCCATTGGCTCTAAATGGTTCGGAAAGGGCGACGAAACCAGCGATGACGATTTTGATAAGTTGATGTTTATCCTTGAAAATATCAAGACGTTGCTTTGAAATGTCTACTCTATGTATTATTATTATTATTGTAATATACTTACTTCTTGGTCTGTGCTGGTCTTTGCTTGGCTGGGACAAGTCTTTCCTTCTCACCAAACAGCAACTTGTGTGGAGTCATGAATGATTCCACTGACGACTGGTCAACCTTGCTTCTTCTTTCTTGGTACTGAATAACAAAGTCCTGTAAGACCTTAATACATTCCAGCTTCATCTCACCAGACAAGAGGTCTCCGTTCTTGTAGTCGGTGGCCAATTTCTCCAACTTGGCGTCGTCGTGTTCAAAGAACGACAAGTACTGGTATGCAACATCAACATCGATGTTACCACCCAACTCTCTGTGTTCTTCTGCTGTGGCTCTGCCACCAGAGAAAGCATACTTATTGATCTTCTTCTTGATCTGCGCTGGGGTATCGTCCATAAAAATCGTGGTGGTGACATCCGAAGCCGACATCTTGGTCGATGAACCTTGCAATGCAGGGAAAAACTTGGCATGTATCAACGATGGCTTGGAGAACTTCAACTTTTCAGCAACATCTCTACAGACTCTAAAGTATGGATCTTGATCGATGGCACATGGAATCAAACATGGAGTCTTTGCAGGGAAATCCAACACGCCGGGAAAAGAAGTTGGAAACGCAGTGGCGATCTGGACACTGGCAAAATGGATCTTACCGATACAGTCGGAGTCCTGGAATCCAAAAACCGCCTTGGCTGTCGACGTGGTGATTTGTCTTGAAGTTCTCACCACGTTTTCATAAAAAGCACTGTTCATATACTGCAAGTCTGAGAAAATGAACGTGTTTTCTGGCTTAAACCCAACCGCAATGATATCCTTACAGTTTTCCACGGCAAAGCCCTTGACATCATCAATGGTTAAATGTTGCTTGAACAAAAACTTTTCATCGTCAGTCAATTCGACAATCAATGGCACATCAAACACATCCTGCAACCACTTGGTGAAGATGAATGGAACCATGTGTCCCAAATGCATACATCCAGAAGATGGTCCTCTACCAGTGTACAAGAAAAATGGTTCACCGTGTTCATAAAGGTCCAAGATCCGGCTAATGTCTCTTTCGGAAAAGAAAACACCCTTCTTTAAAAATGGATGTGGTTCCTGTCCAGTCACCTCCTTGAATCTGGCTAAAGTCGTCTCGTCGATTCTCTTGGTACCAAATTGCTTAATAAGGTTATCGTAATCGATCCCTTGAGCAACACCATCAACTATCGCACCTTCCACTTCCCATGGTGTGACTTTTTGAGCGGCTCCTTTCGATTCCAATTTCAAGTTAGCAACTTCTTCTTCCACAGCCATTGTTTATTTCTATAAGTTCAATGAAAGCTGTTTGTTATGACTCCGTTTAAATATAAGAAGTAATTTTCCACTTAGTCACAATATTCGCAGTATCACGTTTTTTCCCCTCCTATCTTACTATGCTCTACGAAGCCAAGCAACTGTTCTAGATAACACACTGAGGTTCAACGGACTATGCGCTAACAAGCTCAGGTACATCTACAAGTCAATAATAATATGTGCACTTGATCGTAATTATTGTTTATTTTAAACCCATGCAGAAAAAAACTAATATAACAAATTTTTCACCTTTCTCCCATATCTAGAAGTGGAGTTTTTGGAAAAACCATTTGTTCTTACCAGCTTGGTGCTTTTCTTCCAAGGCCTTCTTGACAACCTTCTTGGCTTCTTCCTTTTGGGATGGTTCTTCCAAGGCTTCAGTGGTGACAACAGCCTTGAAGGATTCGACATCCAAAGAGTATCTGGTTGGAATTAAGTGGTTGTAGTTGACTAATTTGACAAATGGCTTAACCTTGGTTCTCTTAGCGGTTTGCTTAGCGGTCAACTTCTTGGTAACCTTCAATGGGGCTCTTTCAATACCAACAACGATGGCGTGTGGGAATGGGTGAGACTTGGTACCTTCGTCATGTGGCTTGACGATGACAACCTTCTTACCAGCGAAACGTCCACGGACGACAATAGCTAGATAGTTAGTAAAAAGATTCTAACGTTTTCATTAATAGTGGAGATTGAAAAAATTTTTGCTAGTTGGCAAACAATGCTTAAGACAGCATGGGTAAACACACACGACTCGTCGACTTCAAAGTTCATAGATATGAACTCATTAACTTAACTGGTTCAATATCTTTCTCTTCAGTTTATGCTTGGTGCATTGAAAACCTCATACTAATGTTTCGTGGTTCTCCACAACGAGAATTTCACCAGCGATGAAATCCTGCTCAGACAACAGCTAAACGATCCAATGCTTCACTATCTATGTGATTCACAGTGTTTGATACATACCAACTTTACCGGACTTGATGAACTTAGCCATTTTTATGTTGTATAATTAAGAACTAAAGAAAGGTTCAAAAAATTCGATTCTTTTACCAAAGTGAGGATGGAATCGCAACGACAGTACTCCATCACACTAGTGAAAATTTTTGTGACACAAAATTAAAATTTCACCGACGGTCGGGTAAGTGTGGTGTCTAGTGTCGTGTAAATCGCGTGATCTACGTGACTGTTTTTAATGTTTTTATTTTGGTTGCACACGATCTTTAACGATCAGTATGTCACTCACGTGCTTGTTAATGGTTGCAATTTATGATAATATATTGTAAGTTCAAGTCTAAACTAGAATGGGTCTTGCTGTTAAACTCATTTACCTTTTTCTGGTGCTTCTGGCCAAGAATTTAGAGTTTAACGAAGTGATTGCCTGAGCTCCATTTGAATGCGGGCGGCTGGTTGTAGGAGAATGGACGACCCGTTTGGTATCATCCTTGTGTGCCATAGGAATATGTGCCGTTTGAGCAACTGCTAGTTGCGCAGCGTGTAATGTGCCATTATCAGTTGTTCCGGAACCAGTATTTGCAAACCCAGTAGACATGTTAATTCCGTTTGTAGGTGAGAGCGGTGGGGGTGCTTTTCTTCTAGTCGACTGTTGCCTGTGCTTCGTTGTCATCATATGACTCGAAACCTTCAGATCGCTGGGAATTCGTGTCAGTGTTCCAATCGTCTTTTCGGCTTTGGTCTTATCGTCAATTGTGCTTGCGCTTGGCGATCGGCGGTGGTTGTTTGACCCAGAGGCAAGCTCTGGAGAATCCATCAACTGCGGCATGGCACTGCCAGAGCTAGGTCTGACATTCGTTGTTCCCGTCTTCAATTCACGTTCTCTCTCATATTCATTAATCTTTGCTTTGGCCAATGCTTCTGTCCACAAGTTAACTTCATACTTTTCCACTTCAAAGACATAGGTTGTTGAAAATGACTCGATAGCAAAAATACCAGTACTTGGAAGTAGCTTCAGTAATTTACCAGTATTTGAAACAAGTTCTTTGAATTGAATAAAAGGAAAGTTCAACTTAATTTCAGTGATCATCTTATAGCTGGACTCAAGCTCGTTTCTTAGAAACAATAATACTCTTCCGTGTGTAGTAATCACCAAAGTACATGTTTTAGATTTTTCAAGTGGATGTTGACGAGGTGGAGCCTTAACAACTTCATCTTTCTCAGGTGTAGATTCCTTTGTTTTATCTTTATCGCCATGGTACGTAATACCAAGTTTCTTGAAAAACCTTTTGCCAATCCGAGAATTACTGGAGGTCGATTCTGTTGAATCTGGTGTCTTTGGTGGGTCAGGGATTGGATCCGTCTCAAAGAAATCCGAAATCGAGTCGGTTTCTTTATAGTCAACGTCGTCTTCAACCAAATGTGGAGTGCCCCGCAAACCAGTAGAATTTCCATTCACGACTTGTGATAATAAACTGCTACTTCCTCTTGTCGTTGCCTGCAACTTGTTTGCAAATCCTAACGGTGAGTTATGTATTAATCCTTTGTGTTTCCGTTCGAACAGTTCAGTCGAGTCTTTTTGGGCAATTACTGGTCCAACACGTAAAATTCTTTCATCCGGATGATTGAGATACAGACCCCAGGCAGCTTCCAAAGTTCCCAACGGAGTTACCTCAATCGTTTTGGATTTGGATTTAGCCTTGGTTGCCTTCTTCAGGCTGATTGAACTTCTCGCAAATGACTGTCTCGTGTGAATTGTTGGTCTTAGGATGTTAGTCCCTGGGATGTAATCAGGAGCAGCTGCACTGCTGCTTCTATGTGCATGTGTTTTCCCGGCATTCGAAGATTTCGGTTCATCCTCTGGTGCAGCGTCGCTTGTTTCTTCAAGACTTGCTTCGGACCCTGACTCTTTTTTATTCAAGACAAACGCAGCCACAGTGGCTGGATTTACAACCTTACCACTATCACTGACGCTTCGCTTAGTAGTATCACCTGCAGGAGGACCATTTGATGTCTTTCTTGATGGTTTCTTAATAACAATATGCGACTGTGTAGGAGTCTTTGCAAGCTGAGGAACTTTCAACATGGACTTGGCAGTCATCTTGTATGGGCCAATTTCTGGGGGCTCTTTGGCCCAAACCAGGTCGAAGTCATTCCACTTCACAGACTCAAAAAAGTAATGCGACTTGATTGTGGCAATAGTTGCTCTCTTGGAAGGTTGTAACACTAAAATCTGTTTAATCAAGTCTCTAATAACAAGTGGAAACCCCGCACTGAATGCAAACTGCAACTTGGTAATCTTTTGGAAAGTCAAGTATTCGTTGGCAGCTTTGAATGGTGGTTTGCCTGCAATCATCTGATAAATAATACATCCAAAAGCCCAGATATCCCCAGGCTTACCACAGTACTTGCTCTCCAATAATTCAGGCGAGACATATTCAGCAGTCCCAACAAAGGATTTGGCTCTTACATCGACAGGATATTCTTCGCTTTCGTCTTCCTTCTTTTCCAACAACCTTGCAGTACCAAAATCAGTTATCTGGATTCTCAATTTATCATCTAGCAATATATTTTCAGGTTTAATATCTCTGTGTACAACCCCATTATCATGCATATATTGTATTGCATCCAAAATCTGGGCACCGAAATGCCTAACACAGTCTTCATTAAGGGTGTTGTACTTCTTGATCAACCCCAATAACTCACCATTGGAAGCATAGTCTAACACGTAATACAAGGAGGTTTTGTCTTGAAAGGTAAAGTACAATGAAATGATACCCATTCTGTTGCTCAAACGGTTCAACGCGTGCTTTTCGATATTGACATACTTGACCTTCTTCTCCTTAATGATGTGTCTTTTATCCAAAATCTTAACAGCGTATTGATTCTTGGTATGTTTGTCGGTCGCAAGGACCACTGTGGAGTATGAACCTTCTCCTAAAGGCTTTCCAAACTTGAAATCTTGTACCGTTCTTTTTATGACTCTATAGCTGTTACCAGATTGTACTCTCTTGGTAGCAGCACCTTTTTCTGCCCATTGTTTTTGATCGTTCTTAGCTTGCTCTGACATCGGCAAAAGGTCTACTTCGTCGTCCCCAGTATCAGTTTCTACCTTGATGTTTCCGTCATCATAGTCATCATTTTGACGATCGGAGCTGCTGGAAATACCCAAGCGTCCAAAGTCTTCGTCGCTTGTATCCAATAACACCGCCAAGGACGAGTTTGTCAATGCTGGATGGTGCCGAGGATTCAACGAAAAATCAAACGACGATGACGACGGGGTTTGTGGGGCACTCCTTGTCGTTGTTTCCTCTAAATCCTGACGTAGAGAAGATAATCTTGATGAAACATGGACGTGAGGTAAGTTGTAAGAGTCTGAGTAGACAAAAGATGGGATTCTGGGGCCTGGTGCTTGGTCTTTCTCGGAATCTAAGGTCTCGGTGCTGTTATTGTTGCTTCTCAATGTATAGGAATTGTAGATGCTATCAATTTCATTGTTGATACCTTGCGTTCTGGAATTGAACCCAGACATGATCGGTTAGTAGATATGTATTAAACGAGGTTGTTTTGAGAGGATACGAATTTCACACTTTGGGATGTTGAGGTGGTGGTGGAATCAGGTAATAATTGATGGACGGTTGCTGATCCAATTTAAAGGACTGCTTGTATCTCCTTTTTCTTTCTTTTGTAATAGTAGTTGTATTCACAATTCCTCAAGCCAAACAAGTTGCATCAATGATTGTTAAATATAGAACTGTTCTTGCTGGAAGGAGGTTGTTGTACTGTATACTCCGCCATCCGAAATTCCAAAACATAATGCCAAATACGGTGGATTCACGTGTTTGTCGAATAACGTGATTTGTCACGTTACCCATATCAATTTATCAATAGCAATATTAATAATTATAAGCAGAATTGGTTTATCTAAAATAATTTCCACAATCACAATCAAACTTTTTCAAGCAACGGACAGAGAGAAGTAACTAATACACAATGGCATTTCCGTTGGACTCCACTAACTTAATTGCCCACCTACGTGTGTCTTACATATCTCTGACTGAAGATGAAATGGTAAAACGAGTTATCAAACCTTTGATTAATAAATCAGATATATATGCAATCCCGCAAATCATGGTTCCTGAGTCACCACCAATTATGTTTGATGTCGCAAGACACGTTCAGAAGTCAGTAGAGCGGCACAATGTCATACACCCTCGAAAACGAATAAGAGACAAACAGCATGCCAAGAAGAAATCGGCCCCAAAATCTCCACCACCTGGCAGTGAAAGTCTAGAACTCACCAATGAGTTGGGAACAACTGAAGAACTTTTAAATGAAGAAGAGAATCTTGCTTCTAATAATGGTGCCGTGGAACTCCGGCCTTCCAAGACGATCCGGCCCAAAAGGAATATTATTCCAAAGCCCAGCATAGCCCGATTCTTCAAGGCCCCCAAAGAGAAGTCGGTGCTGAGTAGTGGTAGTGACAGCGACAGTGATGGGTCCATAAATACAATGCCCGTGATACCCAGTAATAGTCTGATTTTAGGATTGATCGAAGAAGACCAAAAGGAAGATATCACCGACGATGGAGACTTAACAGAAACAGATAAGAAGCAAAAGTTCTACGATACCAGTGACGCAATAACTATAGACAGCGATTTTGGCGTACCAGTCGATTCTAGCGGCCGTGTTGTATCAAAAGAAGCTTTGGCTCAAGAACAAGTCGAAGTCAACCAAGAAGAAACAGACGGTGACGAACTAGATTATTCCAATGGATATTCTGACGAAGAACCTTATGATGAAGAACTCGACGACGAATATCTCGATGACGCTTCTTCGACGGACTCCGCATTTACCGATATTGAAACCGATTCACTTTTAGACTCGTCTATGATGCTCGAGTCTTATGACAAGAGTAGCAACGGCAACAGTTATTCATTTGACGTACGACATGCTACGTCTTCTTTCAAGAAAAATAGAAAAAAGAAACGCTCCAACTCTTTTGATACCAGCTTGTCCAGAACTACAGCAACAGGTACCTTCAAACATTCTTCATCCCATACGTCATTGTTTTCGTCCACTGGAAAAGTTCTAGGTACTATCAATACCAAGTCACACACCTCGTTAAGTTCTAAACGACCCACGTTGAATTTTGACAAGGTTTCTCCCACCTCGCGCGGTGAAGCTGCATCCAAACTAACGTCATTGATTCTGAAGAAATCAAAATCATCCAACACCAATCCATTATCGTATTATTTGTTTGCAGACTCGGCAATTCTCAGTAACTCAACTAAAACATTTGTCAACGTGTTTATTCCTCCTAGTACCAATCCAGTTTTGATAAAGCTCAGTTTGAACGAAAATATTGTGTTGGTTGATTGTATTGGTTTTATCTTGTTTAATTTGTCTCGCATGCCCGACCATAACCACGATGATTTGGATTACTTGAACCCCAATCACTGGAGATTAGAATTGGTAGATGAAGACGGTGAGACATATGGCTCATTTGGGATTCTCGAAAGAACAAGGCTATTCTCTTCCTACAACAATCCCAGAGATATAGCTTTGTGTAGAGTTGTTAATGAGCAAGAGATAGCAAAAAATGGGCAGCAAACACCACTTCCATTAGAATTCAGACAAAGCTTGCTTGCCTTGAATCAAAAGACAAGCAATTCGAAGCATCCTGTTGAAGGACTGGTTCCAGAGACAGATAGCGACGGAATCAAAATTGAATTGAATATTATTTCCAGAGGTCCTGTCCTCAAGGATACCATTTTTATTGCTGCAGAACATGATACGATTGGAGATGTTTTGCGAGATTTATGTCAGGAACGTGAGCTTCCACAATCTAAATATGCTTTGCGAGAAGTGTTGCCAAAGGAGTTAAATCGAATTGAACATAATCACCAGCAGCTTGGCATTACTTTATTGGAGGGAAATTTGCTGACTTCGGTTCAAACTATTGGTGCTAGTACTAGAGCATTGAATGAAAGCGAACTGGTGACGGCCCTTGCCAGTCGTACTCTTGAACTTGTCCCTGTTGATACTAGACTTAGTACATTCAATGATGACCTGGTTTCGACAATTACACCACTTTCTAAATCAGCCTATGCCATGCAAGGAATTACGCCAGACAAAAAACAACTAGAGGATAAGATGCAGACATTAACACTCGAGGCACCTGAAAAGATTACGCCAGTAATAAATCAAGAAAGATGGACTGCCGGTACAATCAAGGGAACCATACGTTCTAATAGGTACTTGGACGATATTTTGACAGGAAAGAACCCGCAACTACCTACCAATTTGAACTCAATTTACTTTAAATGGAAGGTTTTCCGGAAGAAACCAACTATTTTAAACAAGATAGAAAAGTCTCTTATAATTGATGGTGATTATATTCACCTCACACCGTCGGATGATATTGTATTCAAGAAAAATCCAACTGATAACCAACTACTGCATCAAAGCGATGGACACGGAAGCCATCACCATCATTTATATTACTACAACTACAGCAATCATTACAATCAGCTGGTAATGAAAACCAGTTCATTCCACATCACCCAGATTGTAAAGTTGAAGCAGTATAAAAATAGCAAGAACCCAAACCATTTCAAGATTGTTATCGAGAAACAGACAGACACCTCCAGTGCAAAAGACGTTAAGAAAAAATACGATTTGGAAGCAGTGAGTGTTTCTGAGTGTGAAGAGATTATAGAAAAGTTGAATTGGGTCTTACAAGTGTACAATATGTCGAGTATAAACTCTACATAAACATATGGGGTTGCGGACTCGTGTATATCCTGTACATAGATACGATTTAAGGTAATGAGATGACTATGTGAATTTTATTTTTGAATTAGACTCAAGTACTACGATGGCAGGGCTTTCACTGAATTGGAAAAGGCTTAGTAGTCGTATCCTGCTGGCTAAAACCCCCAATAATATAAAGAAAAAGGTTGAAAACGGACGAGTTACCAAAAAAAAAAGTAATGGGAAAGCCATCAAACCCAAAGTGAAGTCTGTATCGAAAAGCCAGGTACAAGATTCAGTAGTTTGTGAGTTCAGCCCACTTGAAATGACGCTTTGGTCCAATGAGAACGAAATTAAAAAGGAAGATATTCAAACCGAGATCAGCTCATTGACTATTAATATGAAACGAGATGCCCGCAAATGTGGACCAGGTAAATATTTGGCTATGGATTGTGAATTTGTTGGAGTCGGTCCTGAAGGAAAAGAATCAGCATTGGCAAGAGTATCTATAGTCAATTATTATGGTCATGTTATCTACGACAGCTATGTTAAACCCAGAGAATTTGTCACTGATTGGAGAACTTGGGTAAGTGGAATCACTCCAAAACATATGCATGATGCCAAGACCTTTGAAGCTGTACAACTGCAAGTATCAAATCTATTAGATGGTAAAATTCTTGTTGGCCATGCCGTTCACAATGATTTAGAGTCGTTATTTTTATCACATCCAAAACTTTCCACTAGAGACACATCACAGTACTTGCCTTTTAGAAAGATAGCTTCAGGTAAAGCTCCTAGCTTGAAAAAGTTGTCCCAGCATTTCTTGAACATCAACATTCAAGACAACTCGCATTCTTCCATAGAAGACGCTCGGGCCACCATGTTACTCTTCAGATTACATAGAGCTGATTTCGAAAAGACTTTAGCTCCAAGGCGTCGCTAAACCGTCGTGTATTTTTTTGCATTAATTTTATTGAAGGGGCTGTGCCTTAAACCATTAACATTTATTAATTGACATAATTATTCTTCTAATTGTAATCCTTCAACATACAAGCAAGAAACCCTATAAGTCATCGCTTGCATCTTCTTCGTATCCGGTCCAATCGTCTCGTCGAAACTAGATTCTGGACTGGTGTTATAGAATTGAGAAACATCCCGGATCATTGTCACATTGTTAGCAGTTAAAATATCATCCACTTCCCGATCATTTTCTTCCAAAGAGTAGTCCTCCAAACGCACCACTGTGGCAAATATATCAGCTATTGTTTCAAATGCATCAGTGTTGGTTGCGTAAATCATATTTTGCTGCAACCCTGGCTTGACAATATTAAATACCAACATCCCAGCTTCCGTATGAGTACGGAAAATGTACTTGTAAAGATCCAAGAATTTTGCTTTAAACAAATTGTCAACGGTAGGATAGTCAAAGAAATAAGCAGCGTGGATCAAGGTAAGTTTGCCCGAAATCGAATTACCAGAGATATAGTCAAGAATTATCTTAGGAAATCTAACCTTTGGTGACACCTCAATATATTCTAAATCAAAGCCAGACTTCTTCATATGCTCTTCGAATGTATGGTCATCGACACTCAAATAGATAAAGACCAAGTATGAAGTATAGTTACTCATCAAATATTCGGAATTCTCATCATCAACTGCATGCTTGATTCTAGCCCTGAAAAACTTCATCAAGCAACTCAAGGCAGTGTGCTTGAAGTGGGAAATCTTCAAGCCCTGCGTGAAAATAAAGAAAATATGAACCCCAAAGTTGGACTTGGTCATTTTGTAATTGTGGGCCAGTTCAAATTCTGACATGTATGGTTCTAGAGCAAGACGCTCCGAGAAAACAAGATCAACATATTCGGCATCGTTGCATTCGATCTTTACTGCTGAATTGAGTAAACACAATGCTGCTGGCTGATATAATTCCAAATAATTCATAAGGCCAAAACAGATATGTGGCCATATCAAGACAGCTGAAAAGACTGAAGTATCAAATAAACCCTCAAGAATTCTAGATGTGGCAATACCCACGCTTGTTGTAAACAGGATCGTATTGCATTCTGCCCTGGAAATCAACTTCAAGAATCTGCTTGCAGCCGAATCGCTGATACCATTCTTGGACAAGATACCCACAACCAAGATTGCACGACCTTGGAAAACAGAGTCCATCGAGAATGCAACATCAAAGGCGTTGGAACACCAGCGAGATCTCCAGTTGTAATTATCATCACTTGCGCCTAATGCACTTATAAAATCGTTCAAATAATCACACAAAATTTCGAAGTTGGTGGCTCTGTTGTAAAGTTGAACTGCATCACTACCCGACGAAGAATAATCTCTGGTCAAACCAAACAACATTTTTGCTCTCTGATCAGTGAAATACTCTATAGTAGAGTTTACTATGTTCTTCTCTTTTTCAGTCAAGTCTGGTTTGTGCAAAAATGATTGGATTAAGTTAATAAAGAGCTTTTGTAAATCAGCACCGAAGTCCAAGTACACATTGTCAATAAACAATGTGGCAAGGAAAAAGACATCAGCAAGATAAAGTCTGGCAAACGAGTAAGAGTTGAAAAATAAAGAAGCACAAATCTTGATCAAAACCTTAATTTCAAATAACTTGCTCTGTGATGCAACGGCCGAGTCTTGCTTCTTAGCTTTGTTCACGCATGCAATTAACCTATTGATCACCTCACCACAAACTTCCACAGAGGGGTACAATACAGAAATTATATGGTACCAATCAGGACCATCATTCTTGGTGTCAATTGCAAATGCCACTACCTCTTCCACCAATACTGTAATTAATCTTGTCTCCGCAGACAATGTCTTCCAGACGTAATCATTCAAAATGGCAATGTTATCTTTATTCGATGCAGATATTCTGCAGAAGTTTCTTATCAAATCTGCAACTCTTTCTGGGCCATTTACTTCACTTTCAAGATAAATCCTCTCATAAATATTTCCTATCCAAGGTGAAATGTAGATAATTGAACTTAATTTGTTCTTGTCGGGTAACTTATCGTAGTTGTCAAAGAATGCCTTGAAAATGCGGTATGACATTTGAGGATATCTGGATGACAAATTTTCAGAAACAGCAACAACGAAATCCATGTTATTAATTGGGAATGCAATATTCTTGGCATGATCTACTTTGATGCCAAAATCAATATCAAAATATGCAGATAATGATCCAAACAATAAAGCTGAAGCGCCTCTCACTTCATCATTTTTGCAGAGAAGACCTTGAAAAACTATATTATAAAGTCTTCCAAACCAATGCATAGAATGCTCTCCTCGTTCATAATCTTTATCAACTTCCGTCAAGTTTGTCTTTTTCAGTAATCTGGAGGTTGTAAAGTACAAGAATCTTAAAATTTCCAGGCGTTCTTGTGACCTCAAAATAACCTCTTCCCCGTTGTTTAAGAAAATTGTAAACTCATCTTGGTGGTCAGTCACCCGAGATACCTCACATTTTGTGATTTCTGAAACTTTGTAGATATCCACTGGAATGAAATCTGGGGTCTTGTCTCCCAAGAATGGAATTCTATCCTCTGAACATACTTGGATATATTTTCTCCCCATTCTAATACTAACTGAAATGAAGATATTCAATCGATTATCATATAATTTGACTTGATTGAAAACAACCTTAGTGTCCCTGCTAATGGCAACAGTGGACTGATCCAAGCACAAACTACTCACGATACTTGATTTGTCAACCTGGGAATAAGCATACAAAGACGTCCCGGTGTCTGACTCATATGACAATCCCCTTACTCTCTTCATGGTATGGATAATGGACCGGAACAGTGATCTTGGTATATTGAAGTAGTAGATCCTAGCACAATTCCTAAACAATTGTTCAGGTGCATAAGTTTTTAGCAAGTCGACGTAAGTATCTAACATTTCTTGATCAAAAGAAAACTCGGTATAGTCGACGGTCAAGTAGAATGGACTATCCCAAACTTGACAAGCCATCTCAAATAACTTGTAAATCAAAAAATGTATGTCATTACCCCTTTCATGTATCTTATTAAGATTTATGACAACTACCGGAGTACCATCGCTGAATATGGCGTTGTGAATAGTATTGTCTAACCCCTTATCCACATAATTGATTGCCATCTTTGCCATAAAGTCGTTGTACTGGAGGTTCACATTGTTGTTAGGATCAAAACTCTTGTATGGTGTATAACTCTGAAGTTGGACATTAGACTTAGGTTGCCCCAATTCAACTGCAATATTATCAAATTTGACCATTACGTTGACCTTTCTCCGTAAATCCACAAAAGCCCCCAAAGGATCCTCTAAAATGTACTGGGTTTTAATGCTGGAGTAGTATGTGTAAATGAACTTGTGTAAATAACTCAACTCCAATACTGGTTTAGCCTTAATATGCTGGAAAGAATATTCATCAGAGGTTTGAGTAGAAACCTTTCTTAAAAAGTTAAAAATCTTATGGTTAAGTTTCTGTAATTCCTCTGTCTTTTGAGATAATCCTGGCCATTTTAACAAAGCAAATGAACCATTTGCCATAATTTGAATAACCTTGACTAATTGCATCAACGTCCTTTTGACTTTGGGATTAGTAATGTGGATATCAAAGAAAGTTTCTGGACTGATGATTGCTGGACATAAGAATCTCAAAAAGATAAAAGAACCAACGGCAATCAAGGCAGCGTCTTGAAACTTCTTTTCAACAGAAGAATAAATTTGGAAGCAAATGAATCTAAATGAAGCTGGAACTTTATCAAGAGAGGCCATAATCAAATCAACCAATGTAGTAAAATACTTCATATAAGTCTCTGTTTCCGCTTCATTGACAACCTCAACTCTTTCCACTTCACAAATCACAGAATTGTTAACAATATCCTCGATAAAAGTTTTCAATGTCGATTGTAGATATTCAACCCCATGGTCTTTAGCAAAATTAGAAAGCAACCTTGTCAATGTTGAATTTCTTCTGAATATATCAGTTGATCTTGCGACATTACTCACTTCATCAATCAATAACGCTTTGAAAAGCTTGTCTAGCTTTCTTGTATAACCAAAAACCGCAAACAAAGAGGAAGCTAACAAATTATGCTCATTAGAAGATGCAACTGTCGCAATTGCGCCATATATCTCAGTAAGTGATGCTACCTCGTAAATTAGGCTTTCGGGGTATTCTTCTTTTGTATTCTTACTTTTTCTTGAGGTAAGCATATTTGAAAAAACAGTAATGAAGATTGATCTTATCTTCTGGTTCTCGTGGTATCCCAATGGTAAGATGAATTGCATACCAATATCGGTATCAAATTGCAAGATGTTGGAAATGCACTTCAAAACATTCTCAATAATGGTGTTGAATTTATGCTTGAATTTGTTATTTTCCATATTCTCCAAGGAATACTTTTGGATGATCTTGTAAAACAAGGAAAAGTACTTCCCAAAAGACAAGTCTTTGTATTTTCTTATCTCAGACTCTCTCACACCTTCAGGAACTTCCAAAAATATTTCTTCTAATTGTACTGCCAACGTCTTGGTAGCTTGGACCGTTAAATCAAGGCTCAAATATGCCTCCTCGTAATCCCTCGTTGTTTTTTGCTCATTAGACTGCTCCAAATTTTCTTCATAGAATACAGCATCTTCTATCCAATCTGCAGTTACCTTGGCATACGTATTTCTCAATTTATAAGCTCCGAGAATTGCACTCCGAACTTTATCATTTTCAACGTTTTCAGTCAATTTGCAGAATCGCAATTTTAGCCTCAATTTGTCAATTCGACTTTCAACCTGGTTGAGAAACTTGATATAAATTTGTGCCATGGAGGGAAGCATACATGTCAAAATAAAAGCACCATCATTATTCAAAGAAATCATAGAAGTTGTAATAATTAGGGCTTGTTCGAAGAACAAGATACCTTCTTCATTCACAAGCTTCTTCTCGTTGTAACTGTTTCCGATAGCAATAAGCTTAGAAGAAACTAGGTTGTAAACAGCATAATGTGTATCATGAGACAAAGCATCTTTGACAACCACCCTAACAACGAGATCACTTGATGTCAACAAGACGATACATCTGTCAAAAAATTCTGAAATGAAAGCTAGCGCCTTTTCTTTCTGTTCTGGATCATTCTTTGAAAAGTCATTAGTTAGAAAGCAGCCAGACGTTGAAACTAATAATCCTGTAAAGTGTCTGAAAACCAAGTTTTCGTCGCCGATCACTGAATTATTTTCAATCTTTTTAATCCAGCGATTGTATATCAACAGCCACACCTGAAATAAAGATTTGGTTGGCTTAGCTTCTCTCAAAATGTTTCTAAATTTCTTGTGCATGGAAACAAATCCAGTGAAAACTGAATCTTCCTCTATTACTCTCTGGAAGGTTTCAGACAAGTCGTCTCCTTCATTACGGCTCAGACCGGTAAAATCAACAACATCATTACTTTTAAATTCATCACAGTACCATTTCATCAACTTCTTAGCGATGTTGAAAAATTGAATGTCATGGGTACATAAGCATAAGGTCAATACTTTTTCAAGTGCATGACAAGCAATTGCACCATAATCAATATACTTCCTGGTGTTGGGATCCTGCAAGATTTTGTTCTCTGCAAGTATCCCTCTAAATTTATCACGTCTTATCAAAAACTTATAAATAAGATGGATAAAAGCTTTAAATCTCTCGTTTGTTAATGCATACAGCAAACATGTTTCACATATCAGATTTATGATGATGTTTGATATGTTGAGATTCGCCACAGTGGAAATAGTTGTATGGTTCTTAACAATATTGCAATCTGAATCAACCAATAGTAAGCATAATGAACTAGCAGCCTCAAACAAAGAGCTATCATTTAGACGAACTGATTTACTTTTAAAAGCATAGTTCAAAGGAATGCATACTTCTTGTGTAAATTGGACAATTTTTGGAAGTAATTCATCATAGGAAGTTAAACCTTCCAACTGAGAGTCGTCCATTAATTCAGTGTCATTGAAGTATGCCCTAGGTTCTGCAATAAAAATATGAATCAAGTCGGTCAATAAGTCTTCTACTTGCAATGCTAGCTTAAACTTGTTTCTAACATGGGTTGTACTGGTTGTTGAGTTAAAAGATGATTGTGAGCGATGGGAACTTGATTGGCGATGAAGTTGATGTTGGGCCGAATTTGAAATACGATGACTTGTTATACTATCGTTATTTTCGCCTGAAATTGTTGATATTTCACTTAGGTAATGATCCAAGCTTGTCTTCTTCATAGGAGAGTTGAACATGTCATGGGCATTACTGACGTCCCTGGATTCAATACTCAAAATATCTGAATAAATTGATGCATTTGATGATGTAGATGATTGTAATTCCTGTACAGTATGGTATTGCTTCATTAGTTTGACACATCCATATATCATGCCCTTCAAGGGCATCTTAAGTTCTTCCATAATCCGTTGGAACACAACAGCACCCTTTTCTGTTTCGGATATATCTCTAATTATCCTGACAATTATGGCCGCTTCTTTCACGTTGTCTTTTGATTCACCGAATTTCTGAATAATAAATTTCACATATTTTTCAGGCTTGAGCAACAATGCAGCAGTATAGAAGTTGATGGCTGTGAGATCGAATTTGGACTGTGCAGCACTATCTGGAAAGTTGGCTGGGTTTGAGCCAAAACTGAGCAAGTATGAATGTGTGACATCCAAGTATGTCATGCAAAATTTAATTATTCGATGATTCGTCAAGTCATAAGAATACAATTTTGCCCCCAAGTGGAATAGCTTTGTCAAGGCTTCAAAACTCTCTTGATTAGAACCATTTGCTGAGTCTCTTAATAACAGCAACAAATATTTTAACCTTTTGTTTCCTGTTGCTCTGATGTTGGCCTTAGCACGTTCAATGTTTTCAAGTTCAGCAAAATCATCAAGACAAAGCATCACCAACCAGCTCGCAACAAAAGACGAGCATGCATTTAAAAGGATAGAATCGCCAAAAGCAGCGATGGCATTGTCAAACAAAGTTTTACATTTTGTCTGAAACTCTGGGTTATCCTGGGTAATGATATTGTTGTAATCCAACGGACGTGAAAAGCTTTGATCTTGAATACTATTCGTCATAAATATCAAAATTGCCTGTTTCCAGCTACTTGATTTAATGTATGGTAATGCAGTAAAGTATTCAAGCGCCGCTGCTTGTGCGTTAGATTTGTCGTAAAACATAAATTTCAAAAGTGGTGAATACTTCTGAAGCACGGGCAACGGGATGACTTCTTTTTTGTTAGAATAAACAAAAATCTTGGATTGAAGGTAGGAAAAGTAATCTTTTGGGTTTGCAGCTGCAATGTAACGAAGGATATGACCAATGTATCTATCTATATCATCAATACAGTTGATCATTTCATCTTCTGAAAAATGTATACCGTTCAGATAAATTTCATCATCTTTTGAGGATGATGCTGAAGATTGCAAAGCGTTGTTCTTGACTAAATCCAAAACCTTCTTTATAACTCCTGGTGATTGAAGACCGACAAATACGTCAATCAATTTGATGACGATAGGAGTTGCGATCTCGTGTGGTTGGTCAAAATAACAAAATCCGGAATAGTTAGAGGTTAATTCAGTCCTGTCTAATGTGTACTTTGTGTTTTCTCTATTCCAGTTACTCTTCAAAATTTCAGAAAGTAATTTACAGAGAATAAGGGTAGAACTTAACGATTTGTCATCACGCTCCTTTAATTTCACCGATTCAGATTCCAAGTTTACCTGATCCAACGCATTTGTAAAACTCAACAAAATGTACGATATTATTTGAGGGTGTTTCTGGAGGTTTTCAAAAATGATTGTCTTGGTCACAGTGAACAGTGAACTAAGTTCAACTTCTGCGACGGAATGGCCTGTTCTATTTGGAAGCAAGGATAGGATCCTTTGAGCCAATGTGTCTATAAAATCAAGCTGTTTCTGGTCTATTACTTCCATCGCTGATGTTATGGTTGGTATTAGGTTTCTGTCGATCAATCAGAGCGGTCAGTTTCAATTACGCTTGCTTTAATTTCTGGGAATCAATTAATCGTTTCCTTTCAACAGTCTCCTTTAACTTGTATGGTAGAATAGGGACTTGGGTAAAATGAGTCTCGAGAAATGTCACAATTGTTACCGTGTACACTGCAATTTGTTGTTCTGATGGATTGGTATTTGTGGATGTAATCTGCAAACTAATTATAACCCGCCCCTAGATCTTTGTGTGTATAATATGGATTGTTTGAGTAATAGCTTACCGGGAATATTTGATACAAGTAGCTGTGAAAAGCTTTAATATAGTGGAGGAATGATTTAATTGACGGGGTTACTTCAATTTCACAGATTTCTTTTCCGCGACCTGTTTTGTGGAACAGTGGAGAAAAAAGCAATTGTAACCTGTAATTCTTAAGCTGTACTTCAAAAAAACGTTGATCTCGATCTGTCGTTAGCTATGTATTGCGAGACCTTCCTCTTTAATGAATAAATAACCAAGCCGTTCGCTTAAAATAATACAAAAGCTGAACAAAATAAATTCAATTCTAAATAGAGAAGATTTAGACGATTATAGTGAAAAATCATGCGCCCAATTATAGAATAAACTTGCATCATATTTCGGTCTATGGAAAAGTATATGTTCCCACTATTTTGACAGGGTCTCCCATATAAAGCTGTTCAAAATTCTCGCTTTCTTTTTTTAGGACAAATTTTGGGATAGTGTTCTATTTTTTTTCAAGATTGGGTGAGAATTTGAGCCTGGTGTATATTTGAACTTGACTGTAATCATGTTTCGATAAATCAGCTGACTCATATCAGATGGTTTGTAAAACTCAATCTTTGACGAAATTAACCATTGAGTTAAAGAATTATACAACAGCATCTTTGTCTTCAAGTTATCTACTTCGGGAAGCCCGGAACATTAAACCTGCAAACACAATGTTGTTTCGACAACCAATTGAAGTTTGCTGTGTTGCTCGCAAATCTAATATTTCGATTTTTCCGAGGCCACGCATTTCTTTTGATTAAGTATAAAATATTTCGCCAAGTGTAGTTTCTTGTTGTTCTTCGTCTAATGATTGCCCGAACCGAGGTTTTTAAAACCGTTTTAGGTTTGTCTTTATTGTAATACTAAATCAAGTAGCCACCAAAGAATCCTTTTATTATTCATCTGTATTCGGTCTTCATGACTTTTGCTACCGCATTTACGAATATCGGACTTAGTATTACAACTGTAATTTTTATTGGTTCAGACACAACTAAAAAGGTAAGCTCACTTACATTGTTGCTACCCAAAACCTAAAAGAGAGAATGGACTTCCCTTTGAAATGTTGGAATACCGTGTTGTAAATATTCTTGTGGTGAGTCATTATGGTATTCAAATGTATACTTTATCATTAATACAAATACCTGAAATCAGGTGAAATTTTTGATCCGTCATTGCCCTTTCCTAATTCCCTTTGCCAGTTCATTGTGTTGTTTGCAATTCTCTTGTTTAAAATCATTAATCTGATTCTCAAAAGAACGGCAAACACAATCGCACATAAAATGAAAACACAGTTGCAAATGAATGCAGTCAAATAACGAGGTGCTGCACTTGATGGGTACAAGTAAGAATTCCAAATCGAAGTTGAGTTTGAAATACAGTTCATGAGCGCAATTGCAACAACTCTCTTTGCTGGGGGTCTTGGAGTACAATTAGACATCCATGACAAAATAGTGGTAAAAGAACAATACAACGACGGAATCATAATGCACATAGCAAAGTAACGTGCACCAGTATTTAACGTTGATGCCGCAATCACAAAGGAAATTAATGCAACGATCAATGGAAGGACAACATGCCAGAATCTTTCCCCCGTTTTATCTGCATGTCTAGCCCAAAGGAATGTTGCAACCACTGCAATACAATATGGTGGAGCAGTTAAGCAAAGAGTAGTTGTTCTGTTGAATTTTAAAGTTTGCACAACCGAAGGGAAAAAATTAGTCACACCAGCGGCAGCCACCAAGAAGGTTAAAATTGCCGTCACTAACCAAACTTTACCATCTTTGACTGCCAATAAGAAACCAGACATGGTAGATTCTTCTGCTTCTTGATCTGAGTCATTAGTTCCAACGTCTTGTCTTAATTTCCACATGATAATGTCCTTTTCCTGTTGGTTCAAGAACTTTGTATTGGATGGTTGATCTGGTAATATGAAGTATGCAAGTGGGACGGAAGCAACAGTAATAGCACCTTCAATGATAAAGAGATATCTCCATGCTCTGAGTCCTCCCTTTCCGTCCAAATTATCTAAAATTCCTGCTGCGATTAATCCAGACCATGCACTGCTCATCAACGAACCTGAATACAAGATCGAATTGCGGAAAGACAACGACTTCTTATCATACCAGCATGAAAGAGTTGCTAAAGCAGCAGAGAAGAATCCTGATTCAACAATACCAAGCAAAATTCTGACAGTCAATAAGCCACCATATGATTTTACAGCCCCTGTACAAGCAGAAATGGCACCCCAAACAGTCATCAATACGGTGATATATAACGATGGCCTCCCTAACTTATTCAACAACATATTGGAAGGAATTTGAAAAAGAATATAGCCAACAAATAAGACAGAAATACACGTTTGGTATTGAGTTCCAACTAAACCAATATCCTTTTCTAAACCACCTAATCTTGCGGATGCAATATTATTTCGATCCAAATAATTTAAAATATAAATATAAATCAACATTGGCATTAATCTGATATCAATCTTCCTGGTGGTCTTTTTGTCCAACTCTCTCAATTCCTCTTGAGATAATCCTTGGAGTGATTCGGGTAAGTCAAAATACATCGGCTTGTTAGCATCATCTTGAGACTTGCTCTCAACAGCCAAAGATTCTACTTCCACATCATTAAATTTATTTGCAGACTTATCTTTATTGTCTATGTGTGACAGTTCTGCCTTTTCAATGTGATCTATGTTACTTTTCATGTTTGTTTCTGTCGTAATGTGAGGGTTAAAAACTGTTTCAACCGTGAATAAAAAACCGGAACAACTTCAACAATTTATACGGCTGTAGTTTCCAGTAGCGGGGAAATTGATCTGGGGTGTTGGGGGAGGCATTTGCCCTCACTCGTCCAGAACTAAAAAATATTCTTCAGGTTAAGTCCCAAAAATAAGTAAATCCGCGTTTTTTTCTTGACCGTGAATTTTATAGAAAATTTTCTAGTATTGGGCACAGTTCTTCTCACTGAGCTGGATAGGGCCTATTATATAGAGACTGATGGTATAATCTGTCTTCCCCAGCAGGAACACTTTGCTAGATGAGCTGATATTGGCAATTTTTATCCTTTTATATTTGTAATGTTGTAAGGCTTTTTGCATTGCCATAAAGTGGGGTGAACCCGGAGACAAAAAGAATTGTTTTTCCTTGTCATATTATTTTTTGAAAATAATGTGGGGGATCCTTTTGAATACTGTCAAATATTTTGTTTCATACCTCCATTTGTAGAACTCTAAAGCGAGCTCCGGAGTAGACAATACTTTTAAGTGGGGTAAATCACGTGGAATTTCGTGTAGTACATGTACATTCAGCTTACCTTACAGTCATCATCCTGTAATCTGGACCTGATATTTGTTGAACATAAGAACAATATAAAAAAATTTTATGAAAGTCAAAGATTTTTGAAAGAGACGATCTCTTAACTCGATTTTCAGAACCCATAAATCACTCTAAAGCAAGTTATTTACAGCTACAACGTTACTTGCTAATAAAAGAATCCTGAATGAGTTATGTGTTTCACTTTCCATGCTCTAACCTAGTACGACATTGTGCGACATCTTCGCCACATTGCGACATAGAAGGTACACGAAAAGGAATGAAGCGCTCTGATTCGAGGCAATCAAGTCAGAATTCAATAGAAGTGCATTTGATACGAATTAAAAATAGCCAACCGTGTAAGACAAATCTTGTTTTGTGACTTATTTTACTTTCTTTGTCAGCATATCTTCTTATCTACTACAGTTCTTCTTATTGCTAAGTAGGTAGATCAAAGTGTCTTGTTCTGCCAGTCTAATCCTCAGATATTCACAATGGCATTCGGAGATAACCGACCACTGATAGATGAGTCTCTGTCGAGGTTCAGCAATCTGGATGATGATGATGATGAGCATGAAATATTACGAAGACTTTCCGAACAGACACGGAGAAGGAAGATGCCAATCTCGTCTGGGGCAAATAGTATTTATGAAGATGCAGATATCGATCCTAGAAACCGTGAAGCTGAGAGTGAAGATATATTTATCGATGAGAGAGAAGATGAAGGTGAAGATGATGTTGATGAAATCATTGATGATTTAGAATCTACCGAATTCTTAAGGAGATTGATAGGTTCTAGGAATCTAGGAACAGGCGGAATACGCACTGATGAAGATGATGAAGACAACAATGAAGATGAAGACGAGAGATCGGAAGAAGAAATTGATCACGATGAAGACGATGGTGATGAAGATTTGGAGGATGACTTCGATGAAAATGACCCGAGAGCAGAATTCTGGAGAGCAATTGGTGCTCTTTCGGAAGGATCCCTTGGGTCGAGGTCAGGAAACCAAGCAAATGGATTTGTGGATGTTATGCAGCGCCTAGTAAATGGTGGGATGGTGTTTGGCAATTCAAGAGAGACCTCTGCGATGGATGACTATATCAATGACTTGAATCAGCGGGAAGATACATACACGATTCTAGAAACTTTAACTGTTTTATCAGAGGAGCTATTAATGATGAATGCCATAACTGCTGAACGTGTCATCCCTGCAAACAAATTAGCGAAGAGCTTGCTAGATATAATGCAAGATCCCGATCCAGCACTTCGACAAGATTTTGAACTTGACTTGTTGGCTTGCCGATGCCTTTACAATTTCCTTGAAGTGAATCTGGACTTTATTCATGAAGCGCTTGATAACAATGCTATTGAAGTGTTATGCAACAAGTTATTAGATATGAGTGACATTGATTTCATGGAACAAGCTCTTCAGACTCTAGAAATGATTTCTCGTGATCCGATTTCTCACAATCAAATTATTGCAAACAACGGTTTAATGGCATGTCTACAATACTTGGATTTCTTAACAGTGCATGCTCAAAGAAAGTGCTTGACTATTGTTTCAAATTCGTGTTCCAATATCTCAGTCAACAATTTTTCAATGGTGAAGACCAGTTTTGACAAAATAGCAGATGTTGTTAAAAATAACAATGATTCTATGATAGTTGAAAATGCATGGTTAGCAATATCAAGAATCATTATAAGTTTCAAACTTAAACCTGAATTATTGGAAGACCTCTTCTTGGAAAAAACATCTTTATTGAAAGAAATGACTCAGATAATTTATGTCAGCTGCACAAAATCACTGAAAGCACATTCTGATAGCGATGTCGTCAAAATTGTCTTGAATTTCAGTATTTGTTTAAATTTGATTAAATCATTGATTATATTGAGCAGTATCAGTGTGGGAATATCCAAGATTTTGTTGGAAGAATGTAAAATTGGAGAGATTATTGTTCAATCCTTGAACAGATACCCGACCTCGAAGACTGCCGCGACTGATAAGCCTCAATTGAACTTTATTGAAGGTAGCCTTGTTCCTAATGGCGGAAATATTTCCATGGAAGCATTAATGGCTGCACCAAAAGAATTGCTCACGCAATTCTTGAATTTAATTGGGTATTTATTACCAATATCTTATGAACCAAGCTCAAGTCCCTTTTTGAAGGCTAACCATGAAGATTTTGAGGAAAAAAAGCAAATCAATATTGATCGGATAAAACTCTGTAAAACTACGACATCCGATTCATATTCAAACTTTGTGAATGAGATTTGGCCACTCCTTATTAGTTGCTTTCAAGCTTCAATGGATTTTGAAGTAAGAAGAAAGGTTTTCATTAATCTTCATCGTATTGTTTCATTTGCGACTGGTGAACAGATTCAAAAAATTGGAGGGAATAGTCAGATCTCTGCTTTGTTGGCAATAGTTGTAAATCAAGGGAAAGAAATGGCTGTCAAAAGCAATCCTTCCGAATCCCTGGTTTTGAAACACACCAAATCAGACGAAGATGTTGAAATGATAGAAAGTGAAGACGAACAATCAAGTCAGAAGGATGTTCAGATGAGTCAATCTATCTTCAACGAAGAAGAAGACAATGAAAGTATTGAAAACATTCAAGGCAATTCTAATGATGAGAATGAATTGGATTCAAGCAACGATAATTCCAGTTCTAATAGCAATTTAAGTACCAATTCTGATCTATTGTTGATTTGTGCATTACAACTTATCCAAGGATTAATTAATAAAGCTCCGATAATTTTCATTCCTGATTTTAGAAGAGAAGGTTTGATTAACGATATCAAGATAATAATGTCACGCAGAGTTGAAAATGTTCATAAAGAGTTGAACTCTAGAAGGGAACCA
This sequence comes from Teunomyces aglyptinius, assembly GCA_030581575.1. Lineage (NCBI taxonomy): Eukaryota > Fungi > Ascomycota > Pichiomycetes > Serinales > Debaryomycetaceae > Teunomyces > Teunomyces aglyptinius. The sequence goes on from JAKTTR010000014.1 coordinate 274,514, forward strand.
CAATCCCAGCAAATTGTCGGCGGTTATACCAACAAGTACATTGATTTTGAATTCAATAATGATTTTGAAAACAATTGGACTAGGAAGAAGGTACAAGATTATGTCATTGAATTGACCTGCGAGGTTAAACAGGATTATCGGGATGTAACGGAAAAGGAAAAATTTGAAGGGGTCTTAGAGCATATGCAGATTTTGGAAGAAATTCGCCTTGACTTGGAAGATCTTAAATCACTTAGTTATTATGATTTTGATCAATGGAAAAAGATCTGGGGTAAATTGAGATATGCGACAAGTGGTGCTTCCAGCAAAATAAGGATTTCCAGTTTTGAATTGATTTCTTCTAAAATTATTGAATCTGTAACGCTGGTTTTTACATCTGATCTGTTTGACTTTGGGTTCGAGTTTAATGAATGTTACAAAGCTTTTATTGAAGAATTTTTTGTGAGTACTGACCATGAAGTACCTGCTGAATTTTTAGTGAAAAAGTTACAGGAAGCATTAACAAGATCTGAATCTTTCGAGATAATCACTGCAGGGACAACATGCGTTCAAAAACCTTTGTTTGGGCAGCTGGAGGATAACCAAACAACTATAATGGCAAAACAAGTCAAGATTAAGTTAATACCAGATTCGACAGAAACACTAGGTAATGAAGAAATTTTCCCTTCAAATTTGAAGAATATGGTTTTATCTGTTCATGCTATTGCTACTTTTAAATCGGTCAATACATTCTTGCAACAAAGAATAAAGTTTATTGGTTTGTTTGATAGTAGTACTATTGCTGACCAAGATGAATTGGATGGGCAGTCTGATGACAATCTGAAGACATCTAACACTGATATTGAATTCTTGATAGATGGAGAGGTTATTCCAAATGAAACGACTATCTATGGGGCTATATTCAGGTCGTTGCAAACAAAACCTGATGAGTTTGTGGACCCTTCAAAAATTTGGAATAGTATCCACGCAGTATCCTTTAGACGAGTTGCTTCAGACAATGTGCAAGAAAACAAATTAACTCAAATTTTGTCCTCTACTGATAATGATTATGAGATCTATGACTCTGCAACGTTGAGTATTTTGCGTCTTTTGAAGGTTTTATTTGAGATGAATTCATTCGTTGGCGATACTCTTATAGGCCAAGGTATTGATGAATCTAGCTTTATGAATTGGAAACTTACTGTGAAATTGAATAGGCAATTGGAAGAGCCCCTTATTGTGGCCAGCGGGACTTTGCCTGGATGGAGTATTGATCTTCCAAAGCAATTTTCATTTATCTTCCCACTTGAAACGAGAATATTTTTCTTACAATCTACATCCTTTGGGTATTCTCGCTTGATTCATCATTGGCAGGTTAGAACATCTCAAACAGTCGATAGGTCTGGAAATTCTACTTCTAACACACAGCAGAGAGCACAGTTGGGAAGACCGACCAGGCACAAGGTGCGTATTTCTAGAAAGATGATTCTTCAGAGTGCAGTGAAAGTATTAAGCATATATGGATCTACACCCGGAATTTTAGAGATCGAGTATTTTGATGAGGTTGGTTCGGGGTTAGGACCTACCTTGGAGTTCTATTCGACAGTTTCTAAGGAATTTGCCAAAAGGAAGCTCAGATTGTGGAGAGACGAGGATAGTGGAAGTTCTGATATTGAAGGTTATATTTCAAACAAGTTTGGGTTATTTCCACAGCCATTGCATAAAAATGAAGTAACGGGTGACAATGGAGGAAAGGTGTTATATTTGTTTTCTTCTTTGGGTAAATTTGTTGCTAGAGCTTTGTTAGACTCACGGATTATTGATATCAACTTCATGTCTGTTTTCTTGAAACTTGTTCAGTATTTGAACTCTTCTAGTGCAACAAAAGAACTATCTAATAGAGATTTGAAAAAGTTGGCGAGTATTTCAAATCTCAGAGTAGTGGATTCAAAATTGGCAGATTCTCTTGAACATTTGTTGAAATATGTCGAAAGATTTGGGGATGTTGCAGAGGAAGGTCGTGATGATATCGAGATTGACGAAGCTACGATTAAGGATTTATCTATCTATTACGAATTGCCTGGTTATCCTTCGTATGAATTGATACCCGGTGGGAGTGAAACTCAAGTCACCGCTGCCAACTTGGAATCTTATATCAGAAGTGTGTTAGATGCAACTTTATTTAGTGGAGTGATTAACCAAACCCAGGCCTTTATGGATGGATTTTCGAAAGTTTTTCCTATTAAGTCCTTGATGTTATTTTCTTCCCGGGAACTTGTTGAGTTATTCGGTAACTCCCGAGAGGACTGGTCATACGAAACGATATCGTCGGCACTAGTTGCAAACCATGGATATACAAAAGAGTCAGATGCTGTTAAATCATTGATTAATATCATGGTAAATTTAACAGATGAAGAAAAACGGGGGTTTTTACAGTTTCTTACTGGTGCTCCTAAACTCCCCATTGGCGGATTTAAAGTATTAAGTCCCGAATTTACGGTTGTGAGGAAATATGCAGAAGATGACCTCACTGATGATGATTACCTTCCTAGCGTCATGACATGTGCAAACTACCTTAAGTTGCCCAATTACTCATCGGAAAACTTTATGAAGGAAAGATTGTTACAAGCAATTAAAGAGGGGGCCGGTGCTTTCTTATTATCTTAAATAAATGTGATACAGTTCTTATTCATATATCTATACTATTCTCTGGTAAGTTGTAATACTGTACAATTTGGGGCAATATTGTGTGGATGCGTGCATATAGTTCACTTTTTTTTTAGGTTTGGATCTTGAGGGTCGTTGCGTGTTTTCGAATTCTTGCTTCAAGTACCTGATAAAGACGCAGATAACCACACCATGTCTTTGAAAATAAGTGGCATAGTTGATTCTTTAGTTTTTTCTTCTCCTCCTGGTGAGTTAGAGAAAGTTGGTGACGGTTTGTCGACAATTGTGTCAGGATCGAAGACAACGATTGAGGACTCCCTTGAGAAATACGTACAAGAAACCAGTGCCATATTTTCGAAAACTTACATTGCATCCAAGTATAATAAGGACACAATATCTACCAAGTACTTGGATTATGTCAACAAGAAGAAATTCAACATTAATTTAGCAACCAAAGAAGCTATTGATCTTGAACATTTCAATCCAGAAGTCGAATATCCCTCTTATTTCCAGAGCTTGGTACAAAAGTTGACCCAGTATGGAGAGGATCACTACCCAAACCTGTATGCTTTTACAATCATTCCCAAAGCTTCCGACCAATTGGAGATTTTGATCATAGGACAAAAGTTGAACGAAGAGAACTATTTCACTGGTCAATGGAGATCTCGCTTCATCTTGGATGGTACATCAATCAAAGCATCCATCCATTTGGACATTCACTACTATGAAGATGGAAATGTTCGCTTGAAGTTTGAAGACTCTGTCACCGGTCTGATCGACCAACTCGACGCCGGACCTATTGTCAACTTTATCAACAACACTGAAAACAAAATCACCTTACAAATTGTTGAGAAATTTACAGAATTGAATCAAAAGTCTTTCAAGAACTTGAGAAGATTGTTACCAGTCACTCGGTCTAAAATTAATTGGGGAAATGCTATTGGTAACTATAGATTAGGATCCGATGTGGTTAACTCTAAATAAAATAGCGGGCAGCTCCGCTAGTATCCCTTTATAGGTCTCTTTTTCTGTGTACTTCTTTAGAATGACGAACATTACCCTTGTTCTTTATGATAGTTGGTTTAGAAGGAGACTTCAGCTGAGTTTGTATAAGGTCCAGAGTACCACAAAAGCAATCAACATAATTACTACTATTCTGGTAAGACTTGAGTTTCTATTCATCACAGATCTCAACTCATTGCTTGTTCTTTTAACCAGAACGAGCAACTGCCCAAAATTGTCGTTCAACGCATTCAATATCAGCCCTTCCTGTTGAACGGATCCATGAATATCATCGTTTACAGTTGTGCGGAATTGGTGAAGTGTTTGTGCAAGCTGGTCAAACCGCTGGTTGTTTTGCTCTTCTCTGTGCGAGTATAAATTCTCTCCCATGGCATCTATCTCTTCGATTTAACTACGATTGACAGCACACTTGTGTTCGCTATGGTCAAATAAAGTCACGTGAATTATATGTTATATGCAGCCTGTGTTTGAATGATACTATAAACATCTATAGATTATGAACCTCAGGGAAGGCATTAATGTTCAGGAATTGCTGAGCTGGTTGTACGGGTGGGTCAGGATAAATGCTATTTCCAAATCCAGCACTTGTAGGCTGGTTCTGAAGTGGAGTCTGTTCACCAGAATTGAGGTTTCCATAGTAGCTGTTGGTCGGAACAGGCTGTTGGTACGGCACATTACCCGTAGGATATGGAGCAACATTGCTGCCACTATTGTAGGAAGGTATGGATTTTTGTGCTATCAGCTTATCCATCAAATCATTGTACAATTTAACCTCTTTATTAAGCTGGTTATTTAATACCAACAATTCCTCTTTTCTGACATTGTACTTATCAATGAACTTTCCTAACTGAGGACGTAGTGGGATAACTTGATTGTAAAGCTGGGTGATTTCATCTTCATTTATATACTCAGGATTTCCTGATAATAATGCCAATAACTGGTCTACTTTTCTTGCATCCGATTCTATGATTTCATCTTCGGCTTCCAGCTCACGTTTGAGTTCCTCTGGGGATTTGTTGACGATGGGAGTGACGTAATTCAAAGGGAAAATTCCAATACGTCCGTTGGCCAACGAACCTCTCCACCAATCACGATAAACAGATTCAATGACAGTGATCACATCCCCTTTTCTAAACGATAATTCATCAGGCTCATAAGAAATTAAGTTGTATAAAGCCCGAACTTTGGAAACGGTGGCAATCGTGCTGGTTTCTGGAGATTCTGTTGACCGTTTTGCTCCTTGTTGTAATTGTTGTGGTTGTTGGGTTTGAGGTTGCTGGGTTTTTTGGGATTGTGGTTCTATGAATGCGCTTGCATCTGGTAAAGGTTTAGAATTTAAATAGTTTTGTTTGATATTCTGTTCCCTTTCGTATTCTTGTAACGACAACTTCAACACTCTTTGCAAATCCTCATCCTCCTTTATCTTGTCTTGTTTGCTTAGCTTCTGTTTTTCTGGCTTGACTGGACCATGGTTCTTGCTAGGATCTAAGAACTGAGGGAACTCAGACTTGATTTTCTGATATGCATCAGTCATTGGTTTCAACGAAGGGTCCAGTTTGAAGGTGGTGTACAATTGTTCAATTACCTCCACTATTCTTACTTTAACTGTTCTATGAAGCTTGCGATCACTCAACTTTTTGATCAAGTAGTCATTCAAGAATGACTTGGAAGAAATCGCCTGTCTCATACGAGATCCGCAGTTTTCAGCAAGCGCAACAAGTAAAGATAATGCACGAAGAATGACATTTGCATCCTTTGATTCAAGTCTCCTTGAAATAATCTTGATGGCATCTCTGGTTGCCTCTTCTGGATTCGAGGAGATGCGATCACAGACATCAAGTATGTATTGCCAATTGTCTGCAGTTAGGGTGGCGTCGGTTGCCTTATTGATCTGGCTCTCTAACGGCGTAGCGGGTGCGTCCTTTTTAGAACTAAACATTTCGGCTTGTATACTTCAGAATAGTATTGATAATGGATTGAATATGAAAAGGTTAACGTTAATTGATGTTGGTAACAACTGGACTAGCTCTGGCGCCCTTGCTTCAATAATATTTTTTTGATTAGGGGTATATTTATATGTAGTACATGTGTTCATCAAACATATACAAGTATAACCAAAAGAGTTCGCATTTTTTTGTTTATTTTACAAAAATTTCTCATTTATCCAACTGTTTTACGACTAGGAACAATGAACAACATTGGAAGAGTTGCCTCACCTAAAAAGGAAGCTGACTCCTCCACTATGCATCGTCGTAGAGGATCTTCCGTTGGCCACATTAATGTGGGCGACAACTCTCCATCTTTGACTACTATAAATGCATCCAAGAATGCGAGAAGAAAATCAACACGAAGAGTTGCTGCATTGAGTGAAGATTCTCAATCAGATGCTGCCATACTAAAGAAAATCATTATTGCTTTTACGGAATTATCTTATAGGCATACTTGGATTGTACCTGCCTTGTTATTATCCGTATTCTTTGGTGCGTTTTATTTATCTGATCCAAATTCGTTGATTCATGAATACCTTGCAAAAATGATTGTTCCTTCCTATCCAATAGAAGGAACAGATCAATACGGCAAAGGTGTTAATGACTTTTACTTTGTCGGGTTTTACGCCTTGGTTTTCACCTTCCTTAGAGAATTCATCATGAGCTTCATATTGAGACCATTGGCCATTCTTTTAGGAGTCAAGAAGCCTGCAAAAATCAATAGATTTATGGAACAGACTTACTCTATGCTTTATTATGGACTGTCTGGACCACTTGGTCTTTACATCATGAATGGGTTACCTTTGTGGTGGTTTGAAACATTGCCATTTTACACCGAATATCCTCACAAAACACATGGATGGTTGTTCAAAGTGTATTACTTAGGTCAAGCTGCATTTTGGGTTCAACAATCTGTGGTTTTGGTATTACAATTAGAAAAGCCACGTAAAGACTTTAAAGAATTGGTTGTACATCATATAATAACAATTGCTTTGATTTGGTGTTCATACCGTTTCCACTTTACATGGATGGGTTTGGAAGTGTTTGTCACCATGGATGTTTCCGACTTCTTTTTAGCAAGTTCTAAAACGTTAAACTATTTGGATTCGCCTCTCACCGGTCCAGCTTTAATGGTTTTTGTTGTTGTTTGGATTTATCTCAGACACTACATCAACTTGAAAATCTTGCTCTCTGTTTTAACTGAATTTAGAAATGTTGGTGAATGGGAATTAAACTGGGACACTCAACAATACAAATGTTGGATTTCCCAACCAATCGTCTTTGGATTACTCGGAGCCTTGCAAATTGTTAATGCATATTGGTTATTCTTGATCTTGAGAATTCTTTACAACTATGTGGTTGGGGGAATCAAGGAAGATGAAAGAAGTGATAATGAGGACGATGAAGAAAGCGACCTGAGTACCGAGGAAAAGAAACAACAGTAAGTTAAAGGAACCTTTTAACCAAATTTGTCAATCATGCATAGGAATATCAATTTAGCTATTTTTGTTTCTCCCTTACATTTTAAATAATCTTGTACTTAATAATATTCTTAGATAATTGCTTAAATTTTGGAAATACAGAAAAAAAAAGTCAACATTTTGAATTCAAATGTCATTTACCATAACGCAAGATGATCTAATAAATTTTCATCAAGAACACTTCCAATATCCACCTAACCTTAAAGAAGTGACCAAGTATATTGATAGTAAAGGTATTCACATATTTGAAGAAATTTTACACAATCGAGAAGAGATCGAAGCACCTGATGAGATATCGAGTGAAGAAACAAATGCAATACAATTGTCAAATATTGAATTAGATGTTGATACATTGGAAAAAAATGCAAGTGACAATCGACTGTATATGCTCCAAGACCATACTACTCAGGAGTTTGTAAATTCACAGAGGATTCATAAGGCAAACTTTTTGAAAGAAATCCACAAGAAAGGTTTAGAATTGAAAGATTCAAGTGTATACGGACAAGATAATTCTCAAATGAAACCAAAATCTAATTTGAATTACTAAAATCATCTTACTCCAGCTTGTACACCTAGTATAATTGGGCTATTTACAACATATGTACCAAAGTACTTTCTTTTTATACGGTAGCAACTGGTTGTTGCTCACCAAGAAGATTGTTACGATTGGATTCCCTGTGCAAGTTAATGATGGACAATCTTTCTTTCAAACCTTCTTGTGCAGACTTGGACAAGATACCAACCATTAATGACGAAGCTCTCAGAGAGTCGTCGTTACATGGAATTGGGTAGGTTAATAATGATGGCTCCATATCAGTATCACATAAACCAATAGTTGGTATTCTCAGATTAATGCATTCGTTGATACAGTTTCTGTTCTCCACTGGGTTCAATAACACAACCAAATCTGGTTTGATAAGACCATCTTCCAATTCGCTGATTTCACGACTTGTAGAGTTATTACTCATGTCGATTTCAACCTTACTTTGTCCTCTGATTTGTTTGGTGACTTCGATATGGTTGGTAATCATACCTGGAATCCATCTTCTAGAAACATAGTAGCCCTTGGAACGGTTAGCAGCTTCCTCTAATGCACGTTGTTGTTCCCAGCTTTTGGTTGTACCAACAAACAAGATGATACCACCCTTTTTAGAAACACCCTTAATAACATTACTTGCTCTCTTAAGGGCAGTTATCGTTTCATTTAAATCAATCAAGTGAATTCCATCATATTCACCATAGATGTATGGTTGAGTGCTTGGTCTCCACATGGTCGTGGAGTGGCCCAAATGACAGCCAGCAGCCAATAAGGTTGAGATAGTGACATCTTGAATCTCTCTTGGTTTTCTGACGTCATCTCTAGCCTTATAAATATTAGTCAACTTTGATCCCAAAGTACCGGAATTACGAGAATGAGCGATCTGTCTCAAGTACAACTCTTGTTCGGAGTATGCCTTGTAGTCTGGAGTAGGCTTCAAGTTAGGATATTGACTGATGTATGACATGGAAGCCGTGGATGCAAGCTTTTGGAATGCTTCGTCGTCAATACCCACCGCTCCTTTTGAAGTTTTGCTCTCAATAGCCCAAGGTCTATTTATAACTTCCTGAGCTGGTAACCTCATTTTTTCATACATGAACTCTTCTAATTCTTGATCCAATTGTTTAACCTTATCTCCTGGGATTCCATCCAATTTGTCTTGTAATTCTCTCAATCTAGTGTTCGCTAAGGTGGAAGGAATTTTGTTTAAAGTGAAAATGTTTTCTCTTGCTTTTATTTGTAATTCACGTAAGTGCTTTGCTTGAGAAGCAGCAGCCTCCTCCTTTGCAAGAGCATTAGCCACCGCCTTCTCACGCAATTCTTTCTGACTTAATTGTTCGGAACCAGTCTGCACTGCAGTTGAATACAATCTGTTAACAACTGAGCGGCAGGTTAAATTCTTCGGTAAGGACCTGGCAACTATCATACTAGAAATATCCTGTCCTTTGCCTTTCCTGTGAGTGGAGTTAAAGTCAAGACGTGAACGTGAAGGTCAAATTTTTCACTTCGCCAGAAAGTTTGATTCAGTTGCACGACAACATGGTCGTGTATGCACAAAACTTGATACACCCACTGTCAATCAATCATACATACCCAAAATGAATACCACACAACTCATTATATGATAAAGAAGTCGCTATCATAATAGATGTTATTGTATTATAATGGAGTCACATCTTTTGAACATTTTATTGTAACTATTTTGCAACATATAAAGCTCAAAGATACGGTAAATGTGATTATTGCAGATCCGGGCTATTACCATAATACGTTGGACATGGGACAACTACCCATTAATAGTATCAATTCTCTTGAAAAGATCAAATTAACATTGATTCTGTCATATTGTGATCTCTGGGATACCTTAAGCTTTGATTACGATTGTGACCCTAATGCGAGTTCTTCTATTATTGCACTCTTTAACGTGTTTGAATATCTTACTCAAACTGACGATAATGGAATGGAAAGAGTCAATGCCTCAGAAATAAATCATTTGTGTTTTTTATTAACCAACTTAAAGTTGTATAAGAAAACTCAAATATTCATGGCTGATCTATCAGAGGATATTTTTCCACCTTCATCAATTGCTCTACACGGGGCGATAGTACCGAGAAGTGTATATGTGGATGAGAAAGAGAAAAGAATGCCTGTTTTAGTAAGCCGTTTACTCTCGAAGTGGTCAGATACAAGAGACGTAGTGGAATAAATTTTTACTACAAAGTATATTTTTTTACAAGACTAATCGATTATCGGCATATCTAATTTTCAGCTACTTCTTCTTCGTCTTCGTCATCTTCAGCGTCATCAATTTGACCTCCAGCTTGGCCCAATTGACTGGCCAATTTGCTAATATCAAAATCTCCACCGGCGCCACCAGCTCCTCCCAACAATTGAGAGAAGTCCATACCACCCATTCCACCCATGTCAGGCATTCCAGGCATGCCTGGCATGCCAGGCATGCCACCTGGACCACCAGCACCACCTCCAAGGTTCATCATGTTAGACATGTCATCTTCTGCTTCTGGTTGCTCATCTTGTTCATCTTCATCAACCCATTTGTCAAAGTCAGTTTTAATGTAGTGGTACTTCAACTTTTCCTTTGTTAATCTTGGCCAGAACTCTTCCTTGGCGACCTTCTTTCTCAAAACTAAGTAGATATGGGAACCGTTATCAGTGTTCTTGTGAGAGTTATCAACATCAATCTCTTCATAGAAATCAACCTTCAACTCATAGTGAACCTTGCTGTCTGAGGAGTCAGCTGTTAAATGCAATTGAGTAGAAGTCAAGTCCAACTTGGTGTTTACTGGGTCAACGACCTGAATGGTCAAGTAAAGAAGATTCTTTGATTCATCATCGGCATTAGAGCGTTGAGCCCACAAAATGGTTGGGGAAACGGTAGTCATCTTAAGATTTATCAATTGAATTTGTTAATGAAATCTATCTAGGCAACTCAATTTATTTGTTCATTGCCAATTATTCTCGAAGTTTCCACCAAACCAAATCACGTGTTTCTTTTTCTAAATTGGGCCCAGGATTATGCTAAATAAACTACATCTAACCGGAAACTTTGTTGGACAGTAACACTTGAATTATACATCAATGTAAATAATGCAGCCAGCCATGGGGTGGATTACTAGACTATAGTTGCTTTTGCCAGAAGTTTGCTGCTGAATTTGTAAACTGAACACCTCGAGAAACACTTTCGACTCAGAGCCATCCTTATGAAATCGCTCAAACAAATCAGAATTGCTCCTCTGGATTGATTTGATATAGACAAGCTAGTCACTAATTTTCTATGTCGGAGTACTGGACAGACCCGCTGTATGTCTTTTGGGTAGAATCAAAAATTAGAAATAATAATATTTTTGGTAATCATTAATTCAATTATAGTGCAACGAAAACACCCAAGCAATCACAATAGACTATCATTAAGCCTTATAGAATAATGTTTCATTTTGTAAGAACAACCACCAAAGCAGTTTTATATTTACGTCATAAATAACGTAACGTTTTGTTGCCCCTGAAAAATGCGATATCCAAAATGTTCACCAAAACAAGCACAACCTATCTATTCATCTAAAAGTTTCAATCCAGTTGGAAATTATCTGATTTAGCGCATATAGGTAACATATCTAATGCGTATTGGATCTAAAAAACCAGTAGGAGTGTGATTAGTCAAACTATTAACCACTATAATATATCCACTATATGCTCCGTCATAGAGCGTTGGTCACCCTCATGAAAAGTTAACTATTACGACCAATATACTATTATAACCTTATGATATCGAGATTACCTTTGGAAATTCAAGTTAAGCTAATTCAATTAATTCCAAACTCTACGTTGAAGGCAACAAATAGTCATTTCTATTTACTCTACAATGACTTGTTCTTCAAGAAGATTATTGCAAACTTTGGCGAGGACATAGTAAATGTCCTAGTGAAAACATTGCCATGGCTTAGGATGTACATTGGAAACTTGGATGTGTTTCGTTTTGATTCAAGAAATATCATAGCAACAAGACTTTCCCTAGCCAAAACTCCTAATTTGCAAAACCCATTGCACACAGTTTACATTAAGGACTCTTGGAAATATGTGTTTTCGGTTTTGAGGAATAGACGATTATTTGCGGAATACGCAGATTACAAAATCGACGAACCGACTAACTCCATTTTCAACCATTTTGTGGAAATTAACCGAACCTATTTGTTGTCATATACCAAATCAGTCTGGTTGTGTCCTGGAAATTATAATTTAAACATTGGTTTGGTATTAAAGCACGGAAGTGGTTTAGGTACGACAAAGTTCGAGGTCAGATTTCAAAATGAAGACAACAAGACAATTGTTCAGACATTTTACCCTCCCTCTAATATTAATGAGATCATGCCAAAACAACAATTCTGTCTACTAAAAGTGGGAGAGTTTAATATTCCACACGGATTGGGAAAAATAGTACAAACCGGACATAAAAAGCTTCGTAAAGTTGAAGTAATTATGGAAGAGATTGGCCTTCATTTGAAATCTGGTTTCAGAATTTTTTTTATTGATATCACACAACCCTCAATGCTATTCAATGATTATGATCTACTTTATTACTCGGTTCAAGAGGCAAACTATAAGCTTTTCATCAATGTTCCGTTGAAGAATTTTTACAAGGCATTAGATTATGTTCAATGTGGAAATTTGGCTGATTCAAGGAATTTTGGTAAACCCTTTGAATACGGAACTGGGGATCCTAAAGAAATATTGGGTACTTTTGACATGGATTTTATTAACGATTTTTCTATTCCAGTCGATTCAACAAGTGATTCTGAAATTTCACCTATGCACCAAGATCCCAGTGTTTGTATGTCCGAAGATTTTCCATTTGCATCGAACAAGAAGCTTCAGAAATATGCAGCTTTTTTTTTCCAGAGCAATATCAAGAGAGATTTCAAGTTTAATACCATATATCAGCAGAGGCAATTTATAAATCGCTATGGGAATTTCCAGCTTGACCTAATGGAGCATTCAACAGAGGTATCTCGCAAGTCGATGTATTGCATTTATGATAGGAGTGGGTTACGATGGAAGATTCCAATTATTGGAACGTTATAGTTACAGAACTTTCAGGTACCATTCGAATTAATCTAATAACCCAACTCAATCTGAGTGAAATATATCAGTATGAATTTATCAACCTCCGTAGTTGTTAGTTTGATTTAATAAGAGTAACAGCAGAAATTCATTAGTAAGGAGAAATACTTTTTGTAATTCATGTATTTTATTTCTAGTAATAAAAGTAATAGCGAAGGAACAAAAGTACTCAGTAATTTTTGGCAAAGTGAGTATTTCTTTTTATCTAGGAAGTCGTGCACTGGCTTGAAATGGTATTTGATTAGATCAACATTCTTCTAAGTTCTCAAATTTGAGGTATAGATCTGGTCTATGTCTTTCAATCAAGAGGGTAAAAATCCATTGAATCACTTGATTTAGGAAAAGGCAATCAATAAGGAATACCAATTGGCCTATTTAAGGTGTAGGATCTAACCATGAGCACACACGGGCAAACAGAAACAGCCGAGGTTGAAATACAACCCCATGATCAAGATGATTTGAATAATACAAATGTGAATTCTACATATGATGGAAAACAGCCAAGCAGGGAAAGCAAAATTGATGGACAAATATCTCGGACTCTAGAAGAGTTCGGTAACCAAGGAAAAGACGAATACAGTAATGGAGAAGAATCCAAGACGAGTTTCAAAGATTCTCCTCTTCAAGAAAGAAGCAATACTGAAGAAGAAAATAGCAACAATGACGCAAGTGATATTGAATCAAATTCGGGCCCTGATTTCAATAACAAGAGAATCATTCTTCAAAGATTCACAATTTACAACTCCTCGACGACTATGTACATAGTGGGAAGCAACGCCAAAGAAAGTTTATTCAGAATTCTTGAAGTGTCAAAAGATGTAGATGATGAGAAAGTTTTAACCATTATTGAAGATAAGAATTTCTTCTACACTAGAAAGGATATGGTGGAACTTTTGAACGGCCTCGACGAATCAATAGAAGGTGGAATTCATAAAATTGCTCAAGGCTACGGATTGTTAGGTTTGATCAAATTCACAAAAGGATATTATTTGTCAATAATTACAAAATGCAGTCAAGTAGCAATCTTAGGAGGGCATTACGTCTATCATATTGACGAAACCAAGCTTATTCCACTAGACATTACTTATAGACGACCAGAAAAATATAGTGACGAAGAAAAACTATTGGCAATATTCAAGTATTTGGATTTAAGTAAAACATTCTACTTCAGCTATGCCTATGACATAACAAATAGTTTACAAACAAATTTTATGAGGAACAAAAAGCTGCCTATTACACATAAGAATTCAATCCACGCCAGTCAAATTAATGGCAGAGAAAATTCTTTTGGTCACAATGAACGCTTTGTCTGGAACAATTTGTTATTACAACCAATATTGGAAAACTCAGAGGTGGCAACTTACGAATGGTTTCAGCCAATTATTCATGGTTTTATTGACCAAGCAAGCATCTCCGTGTATGGCAGAAAGTTTTATATTACTATCATTGCCAGAAGATCACACCACTATGCAGGGGCAAGATTTTTGAAGCGAGGCGTAAATGACAGAGGAAATGTTGCAAATGAGGTTGAAACAGAACAGATTGTTTCAGATATGCTAACATCTTCATTTCATGATAGTAAGTTTGGATTTTATAATAACCCGCGGTACACAAGTTTTGTTCAACATAGAGGTTCGATTCCGTTATACTGGACACAAGATTTGAATAGGTTACCGAAACCCCCCATTGAAATCAACTTGACGGATCCATTTTATCAAAGTTCTGCTACGCATTTTAATAATTTATTTCAAAGGTATGGCCTGCCAATTATTATTCTAAATCTTATCAAGACAAAAGAAAAGACACCTAGAGAACTGAAATTAAACCAACATTTTATGCATTGCATAGATTACCTTAATCAATTTTTACCTGAGTCTCATAAATTAATTTTTCATGGTTTTGATATGTCAAGACATTCCAAGAAAAATCTTGATGTGATTAATCCTTTGCAAAATATTGCATCTGGTGCAATTGATACAGTAGGATTCTTTCACAATGGAGTTGATTTGCCGTCGACTAGATTGCAAATGGGAATTATTCGCACGAATTGCATTGATTGTCTAGATCGCACAAATGCAGCACAGTTCATTATTTGCAAGGAAGCGTTATCACATCAATTAAAAAGCTTAAACCTCATTCCAACCAAAAAAAACTTAGACTACGATTCAGATTTGATCAATATTTTAACAGAAATATTTCATGACCATGGGGACACTATTGCAGTACAATATGGAGGGTCAAATTTAGTGAATACGATGGATTCGTATCGTCGGATCAACCAGTGGTCTTCTCACACCAGAGATATTCTCAATAGTGTTAAACGAATATACTCAAACTCATTTATGGATCTGATAAGACAGGAGGCAATTAATTTGTTTCTTGGCAACTACGTATATGATCCTGTTAAACCAAAACTTTGGGAATTGCAGAATGACTTTTATTTGCATAATGCTATGGAAATTGGAAATATCAGAATCAAAAAGAGTTATACCCATTGGTTTAATGAAAAGTGTCTTAATACTGAAAAATCCCCGCAGGACAATTTAGAGTTGACAAAGGCACAATTTCGGGTTGAAGCATTTCCTGAGCATAACGACCATTGGTTCAACGAATGTTACGTGCCGAAGAAATTTCAATCTTTGTCCGAATTATTCCAGTACAATATGAACTCAAATGCTAGATATTTTCCATCAAACATACTTATTAATGGTAGTAAGCCATTTGACTACAGCCCTTTTGAATCCAGAAAATTTCGCAATGAGGAATTACAGAATGCAAACAAAATGTCAGAGTATGATGTACTGGAATTGCCATCAGTCAAATCAGAGGAATTGACTAAGAAACCAGAGGAAATTTCCATAAAGATCGAAGAAAAGCTACATCACACCCAAATCAAAAATAACCACCAAGAGCTGGCTCTTGGTGTCCATGATGTTCTAGGAAGGAATTATTTGACAAATTCTAAGAAGATCAAAAGGTTTTTGGCAAACAAAATTGAAAAATTTGCTTACGCAGGCAAACCAATCGAGAAGAATACAATATTGTACGAAAAAGAGAGTTCATTAAGATCCAAAAAACTGATTGAAAGTTTGCATTCATTCTACATGCTGAACTTTCTTGAGACATACATAAGTCTGCCTCAAATTGATGAAGATGATTTAAGATTGTACGCATCTCAAGGTGATATAAGAACAATTTTAATTGGAAATGACGCTGGCCTATCTAAAAATCATGAACTAGAAGACCCTAAATTACAACTTGATGGTAGTCCAAATTTCAAGTATGACCTGTTGCCAAATAATCGTCAAAATATGGTTGACAATCTAGATGAATCTCAGTCAGTCTGGGGTATGCCAACTTCTAATAACCCCGAAGATGTCAAATTGTATGTGCAATATCTAGGTCTAGATGAAGATAGGACATATGATTTCAGTGCCAAGAATGATTATTTTAAGTAACTTCATAATTTTTCAAAATAAAATTGTTTACACATCACGTTGATATGACACAAATACGCAATCCACTTGAATCAAAATCTAACCGATACTCTATTCAAATGATTTGAGTGCCGATTAAACGGCGCACCTTTCTTAAACTAATGTCGTTTTCACCTAAAGATTTCTGGTGTGCGGACAATTTAAAATGTCGTCCTTTGAGAAATCTATGTTACAATATCGTGTAATCTACGAGTGCATTTTGATTTTTCAACCTAGCTACATATTTTTCATTACTGTTTCGTACAGAATACACTCACAATATGAATACCTTCTAACAAATGTCTTGTAAAATTTAGGAAGATATAAGTAAAATGCACATCAAGCTCTCGGCCCATCGGTTATATTAGAGAGGTAGTTAATTTTCACAAATCTCGAAAAGGTGAAGATGGGTAGAGTTTTCTATAGAATAAATGGGAACTTGCGTGCAGCATCAGTAATACTGTAGGACAACTTCTCGTTTTGCATAAGACCGTCCCTCTTTATTTTACTCTTGATCACATGCCAAAAATGTTCGATTGGATTCAACTCAGGTACATATGGAGGTAGATAGAGAACTCTGTAGCCTTTTGCTGTAATAAATATCTCAATACTTGAGTTCTTGTCGATGGGGTATTATCCATGAAAAAATATGAATTCTTTGGAAAAGGATGTTTGTCCAACTCAGATATCACATATAACAAGAGTTGCTTAATTTTCCTTGTAACAGTACCCTTGCAAGTATCGATACTTGTGCTTTTACCCGCTTCTCGCTTTTCATTTTGAACCACTCTGGGATTTTTAAGTCCTAAATGTACAACACCTTGAGAACAAATTGCAACAAGAATAGACTTACTCACAGCTTGTGTAAATCGAACGTTAACAGCTGGTATTTTTTCCTTTTGCAGACCATCCCCCAGTTCTTCTTATGTTATCATTGATTGCTACTTTATCAATGAATATGTAATTTCTTGCATAACCGACATCCGAGTTGTTAAGAACTTGAACCAAATCAGATACAGCTTGAATCTTTTCTTGAAAAGTTCTTTCATGGCTCTATTTTTGTTGAAATGTTAATTCAAACTGTTTCTGAGCAGTGACTGTTTCGTTTGACATAATAACCAATTTCCTTGTTTTTGTATAACACTAAGTAACTCTGAATAGTTTTCTTCAACCTACTAAGTAATTGGTCATTTTCATATCATTAAATACCCCAGCGACTTTTCAAAGTCAACACCAATATGAGGCATAGATACTAATTTCCATTTGGTGATTAGCTATTGTAATAAATTAATAATTGTAAGAATCAAGGTAGTTGTAGGATAATCTAAGCAGTCTAGAACCCAATAAACGGTAGGCTACTAATTACCGAATTAGTAACACAATAATAACAGGGATTACTAAATGATAATTGGAAATCTATTCCTCAGGTTAGTTCAGAGTCTAAGGCGGATGGTTCATTTTAAGAAATGCAAGTCACCAAATACTTATTTGGGTGAGGAAAACTTTTCAAAGTTACTTAATTTAATAATAAATAACAGAATAAGTAACTACGACAATGAAAGACCCGCAGCAAAAATGGGTTTAAAAAACAATTCAACAAGTGAATAGATATTCTCCATGCAACGTTACAGATTATTGAAGAATTACCTCGAACTGTTTCTGAGCGGCAGCTGTTTCGTTTGACATAATAACTTAACTTGTATTGTTATAACACTGAGTAAATATGAATGGTTTTCTCCAACTAAATAAGTGATTGGTGATTTGTATATCTTTATAAATACCGGCCAATTTTCAGACTCAGAACCAACTTGGGGCGTAGCTCACAAATCCAGCAGCGGCGCTTGTTCCAACATCAAGCCACATGGATTAGCCATCAACTTGTATTGTTCCAACTCCAGACTCCTTAGATTAACCGGCAACTGCTTTGGCTCCAACACAGATGGCTGGCTTGCGTGGTTGACGAGATATGCGTGCGTGTAATTCGGAATCCGTAACTCGCTCAATATTAATGTGATCGCCAAACAACCCGGTGCTGTTACGAAATGAAGTTTGAGTCATTTCTAGGTTTGGTGGTAATCCAAACTCACACTCCATAATTATCAGTTGGGATATGGACATGATAGTTGTGGTTAACTAGTTCCCGGTTGTAAGAGATACGCACATGTCAAGGACCCTGTATAATAGTGTTGCATCAGAAAATATATTTTGTGGTGCAACCCTCCTAACCAGGGGGCCCTGCTGTCGTGATTCCGTTAGTAGAATTTAAGGGGTTAATATAGATCCCCGGCTAAATACTTTAAGGAAAGTTAACAATTACACACATTAGCTCTTTACCCTTATGTTGTCCAAAGACCAACAAAAGTTACATATTTCTCAGTTAACTGTCAGCTTACAACAGGTTATGAGCCGTCTCAAGTCTGATATGTTTACTGATAAATTGAAGCTTCACTCCAAATTCGACTACTTAGGCTGGCAATCCCGCTTTTCTAATCTACTCAGTGTCGATGCCCCACAGGTATACCCCCTTGTTGGTGATAGCCCTGATATTCCTCGTGTGGCTCTCCGGCTAGAGGTTCCCAGTGAAACTCTTCTTTCTGAAGCTTCCATTGAAGAAATTATTTTTCAACTTGACCAATCCCTTTTAAAACTACTTCGACTTGCGATTGATACCACCATTTATACCGGAAAGTGTCTTGAAATTTGGAAGGGCAAGGAACTCTGGGATCACCTTCGTACCTTATATGCACCGGTTACGGTTGACGATTT
The DNA here is from genome assembly GCA_030581575.1 of Teunomyces aglyptinius. Lineage (NCBI taxonomy): Eukaryota > Fungi > Ascomycota > Pichiomycetes > Serinales > Debaryomycetaceae > Teunomyces > Teunomyces aglyptinius. The sequence goes on from JAKTTR010000014.1 coordinate 293,568, forward strand.
TATTAAAAGTATTCGTCCCACCCTAACCTCCTCTCGTGCTGCCGACTATCCCAAACAAGCAAGAGATGCTTGGGAAATCCTGCCCCTTCCTCAGTTTCCCATTACTCCTTCGAATGCACAGATTCTCCTCTCCACCATCTTGCTTTATGAAAGGTTTCCAGATATTTCGTCCCATGTCAGACTTTACCCCATTCCGTTTGCTGAGGCTGATTGGTCCCACTTTTCTGTCTATCTTTCTACCTATGAGCAAGATCTCAGCACGACGGGACAAACTAATGCTTTGACAAAACGTGGTTTTTCCCAGGCGTTCCCTTCCCTGACTAAGAACACTTCGTTTCAGAAAAAGGAAAAGAGGCCTTTCAAATGTTATTTTTGCAGCTGATCCGTTCGGCTCCATTGATGTGTACCGCGAGGGTTATGCGGAACCTATTTCACTTTATGGTTTCAGGGAGGATGAACTAACACCAATCACAGACTCAGAGGGATCCAACTGGCTGAGAGGAGGTGATATCAATTATGCGATACCACTCATTCTGAGGAATAATATGATTGATTTAGAAATGAAACCATTCAGTTCTCGAGATGAACAGATGGAAAGTGGTTTTAGACAGAATCCATCACACTGTGTTATGGGTCACATCTTTGCTATGCATGCGTTATACGATACACCAAATAATTATCAAGAAGCAATTAATCACAAAGATAAGGAGAAGTGGATAGAGGCAATGGATGATGAAATGAAGTCTCAATATCAAAATGAAACATGGACACTAAAGGACCCTCCTAAGGATAGAAAACCCATTGGATGTAGATGGGTATATCAAGTGAAGGATGGAGGCCGATTTAAAGCGAGACTTGTTGCACAAGGTTTTAGTCAGAAATATGGCATGGTCTACCTTGAAAGCTTTAGTCCTGTTATCAGATATGAATCACTTAAACTACTTTTGGCAATCTCGGCACAAACTAGAAGAGTAGTACATCAGATGGATGTATCTACGGCTTTTCTCTATGGCTCTGTTGAGGAAGAGTTATACATGAAACAACCCGAAGGGTACGTTGATAATGATAATCCACAGAAAGTATGTCGTTTATGGAAATCTATCTATGGGCTCAAACAAGTACCCCTTTGCTGGAATAAGAAAATCAATCAAGTACTCGAGGACAATGGGTTTACCAGATGTATCTCTGAACATGGACTCTATATCAAGGATGATGTAATTCTTGGACTATATGTTGATGATATGTTGATATCTGGAAAGTTACAAGAGTCTATTAATAAAACCAAGCAAATATTGTCTGAGCATTTTAAGATGAAAGATTTGGGAATTGCGAAGAAATTTCTTGGACTTAATATTGAACAAGCCGAAGGTTCTATCAAACTATGTTGTCGAGATTATGTGATGAAAATTCTCAAGGAGTGCGGTATGGACGAATGCAACCTAGTTCAAATTCCTGCCAATTTACATGTTGATTTGGAGATTGAGAATGTGAAGGACTCTTTCTGTAATGTGACAGAATATCGTTCGTTAGTAGGGAAGTTGTTATTTGCCGCTAGCACCGTGAGACTTGATATTAGTTATATTGTTGGTGTATTGAGCAGATATTTGAACAAACCCCGTGAGAAACATTTCAAGGCTGCCAAACATGTGTTGAGATATTTAAAAGGAACGCCTAACCTAGGGTTAGGGTATGGTACATTGGATGGTTTTGAGGCCTATTGTGATGCAGACTGGGCAAATGAGAGGCTAGGTAGGAAATCCATTTCAGGATACATTATGAAGTACAGTGGATCACCAATTTCTTGGAAAAGCAAGAAACAACCCATAAGTGCTCAATCTACCACTGAAGCCGAATATATTAGTGTTGCCGAAGGCTTGAAAGAAGTTTTATGGTTGAAGAAGGTCTTCGAAGAGCTCCAGTATCCTTTGGAAACTCCTATTAAAATATTTGAAGATAATCGATCAACCATACAGCTTGCCCTGCATCCAACTGATCACGGCAGAACCAAACATATTGATGTGAGACATCATTTCATAAGAGATCATGTTAAACTTGGTACTATTGAATTAATGGCTATTGATACTAAGTATCAGATTGCAGATCAATTGACCAAGGCGGTACCTTGGCCCACGCTTTTGAAATTACGGGAGTTATCCGGTATGTGTGAAAGCTTGGATTATGGGGAGGTGTTACGAAATGACGTTTGAGTCATTTCTAGGTTTGGTGGTATCCAAACTAACACTCCATAATTATCAGTTGGGATACGGTCATGATAGTTGTGGTTAAGTTCCCGGTAGTAAGAGAGACGCACATGACAAGGACCCTGTATAGTAGTGTTGCATCAGAAAATATATTTTATGATGCAACCCTCCTAACCTAGGGGGCCCTGCTGGCGTAATTCCGTTAGTAGAGTTTAAGGGGTTAATATAAACCCCGGTGAAACACTTTAAGGAACGTTAACAATTACACACATTAGCTCTTTACCCTTATGTTGTCCAAAGACCAACAAAAGTTATATATTTCTCAGTTAACTGTCAGTTTACAACATAACTCGCTCAATATTAATGTTATATATGAATTGTATAGCGCGATATGTTAGTCGCTACGTAGGTATTCTCCATGCAACGCGACAAATGGCTGGCTTGCGTGGTTGACGAGATATGCGTGTGTGTAATACG